>WIUT01001682.1:0-28180 GCA_010645135.1 Tetragonula clypearis
TATATATACAGGTTTGTCAACGATTCTCCAGCAGCGGACAACTCGTCGTCTCGAACCAGGAGAAAAGGAAAATGAAATTACCCCCGCGGTGGGGGTACCAGACCTGAGTCTTTGTGAACGTTGTTTGACCGTCGATTCCTTTTTCATTTCTTTCTTTTTTCTTTTTTTTCAAACTTCACCGGTCGTTCCTTTCCCTCTTGTTCCACCTTATTCCTTCTGACGTCTTTCTCTTTTCACCGCGAAGAATACGAGACGGCTGAACGAACGATTCCACCGGCACGAACAAGTTCACGGTCGATTGTTTTTATTCCCTTTTCTTCGGTGCCTCGGTCCTCGGGGATGGCTCGACGGGAGGAGGCATTCGCGAGAATTAATCGAGCCGTTCCATTCGACACGACGTTTCACCATCGAACCGATTCCAATCCTTTCAATAGGCGGCCGTCGTTCCGTCGAGCGTATTTAACAAAAAGCCAACCAAACCGTCGACCACGATCCGTGGCATCGGGGGATGGTTGAGTCGTGGTTTCCTTGAACGGGGTCGCGTCTCGCGGGACAAGTCAACTCGATTCTCAACTCGGCTGTATCTGCGGACAATACAGATGCAGCGAGTACGAAAATACTCGATCGCAAAGACAGTGAAAACAGGGGACGCATTGCGAATTAGAGTAAACATGTAACAGGCTGACTGCTCAATTGACTGAGAGAATGGAGCAAGTGAAACAAATGCGACGTCGCGTAATTGATCAGCTCGTAATTCAATTGGCTGGCGTTTGGTGTAACATGAGGGTCAAGATCAATTTGACGAAACTGGAGAAGACGAAATCGAAGGACAAAAAAATTTGCAAATTTAAGTGATTACTTTTTCGTTATATTAATTTTTTTTTATCATTGTGTCGCTTTGACACCAAGTTGACAAAATAAGCGTAAAAATATTCGAGTACTTTCAAGTGTATTAACACATTAATGACCGCAGACGTATCAATATGTATTTCGTTAGCAGAACCAGGGATATATTTATACGTTTCTAGAGAATGGCCACAGTCAAAAATCACCTGTATGAGAAATAGCCGGCAACAGACCGTGAATTTACGTAAAAAATCGCCGATCACACATTTTGTCCCGACTAAACTCAATAATCACCCACTGGATCTGCTCCAGTTGTGTTTCCACCCTTAGAAAAGCCACGTACGTAGCAGGATCATGGATTGCAAGGTTAAACGACGGCTGACTCGTTCAGGTTCCGTCGTAACGCGCCCGGCACCGTACGCCATTGACCGCGTGTTCGTGTGTCCCCTATAAATGAGTACTCGTTGCCCGACCCCTTCTGCACACCGGCACGAGCGCGACGCGCACTCTCACGTAGGATCTGCCCGCCGGCACATACGTGCATACTTAGCTAGCCTCGAGAGAGGTGCCGAAGGGGTTGTGCAAGGCAACTGCAACAGCAGCAGCACCACCACCACCACCACCGGCAGCACCGATGTTGCTGCTGTTTGCAAAGCGGTGTATTATACTGTCAGCCATGCTGGGGATTAGCAAACGCAATACATCGGGCTTCGCGATCGTGCTGCGCATCTGTTCGCCAATCCAGAATCCTCTTCCCCTCCCCGATCCTCCCCCTTTTCCCGGCTCCTTCTGACCGTCTCTCTCTGTTCGATGCACGGAAACCCTTTCCCTCCCAGTTTCCTTCATTCCAGCAGCCCACGGTCCCTCGAACGTTGGTCCCTATTGCTCGCTGTAGCTCGCGCTCTGCCTCGTCCGTCGGCTCTCCTACCTACAAGAGCTGCATCGCAATTGATCCACGTTGCACGGCTACGGGCGTGCACGATCTGCAAATAACACGAAAACCATCGTACCCCCGAAGGTACCACGTCCCCCGACTCTGCTGTTATAATAAGCGCTGTCTGCGATCCTCACGACTCGCGGCGGTCACGCCGCCCATTGTTATTACATAACGCGTTACACGCCTTCTCCGTCGGCTGGATGTCGGGGAATTTCGGCAAGCCTATTAACGCGGCCCGCTTCGGTGTTAATTACGATCTCGAGGCACTTTCCAACGAGGGAAAGGAGGAGCAGGGGAATGATCGGACACGGTTTTTGTTGGAGAATCGATGGAACGTGTCGACGAGTGGTCGATGATTGGATAATAATAACCACGAAGAGTGAACTTTTTGACACGACGTTGCAGGTATATGTATATATTCTGTGATGGTATCGTGCAACGATGGACGGAAGAAAGTTCGAGAAAGTTGGTGGTAGGAAACACGACATAGTTTTATAGAATGGAGTTACACGCAACAAGTATGTATAAAATATAAAATGCAATAATATACAGTGATTACAAAAAGTAACCATTGCATTTATCGTAATACTTACTGTATTATTAATATGAACTAACTGTATCTATTTGATATCATTTAGTAGTACGTATACTTTCATATGACCAAAAAAAGTTCGATACTATTTAAACGAAATATATAGAATTTGATAGAAAAAAAAGAATCATTGAAGAATAAGCATACAAGTGTCCATCGTAAATAACACGATAAAAACTTGAACTTTTCTTAACACCTTAATCCTTCTTTCACAACTGCGCAAGATTTTTGGTTACTGTACTTGTGGATAGAAGCGACATTCTACTCAATTTTCAGGTAGATCAAAAACCAATATGGAACTCTATTAGATTCTACTAACATGGAGAACTTCGGCGAAGCGAAGAACCTGTTCACTTCCGTGTGGTATCAGCTGGCTCTTTTTCGATATATTACGATGGAATGATTAATTCTTTCGAAGAAAAAAATTGCCTGTAATAAATAACAATGATCTATATCAGGTGATCGAAATAAAAAAATTCCTGAAGTCCCTTTTATTATTTTAACGAAATGAATTTCTTTGAGGACAATTCATCCCATCGGTCCCTGAAAATTGCCAATTAAGAACCTAACTCGAACAACACTATCTCTATGTACAGAATCCAATCTTCATTTACAGATCCTTTCGCAATGGTTTTCAGTTACAAAATAGTCATTCTCCGTTCCCAGCTTGTCTTTTGAAACGAGGGTCAGACAGAGCAAACATCCGAAAAAATTTCCAATCACATGGTAAGAAAGAAAAGAAGAAAGCCAGGTATTACATTTACCGACATCGATCTATTCGCGTGTTTGTAAGAATTATTTATCGTTAAATAGTGCCCACGATTGAGCTATTTGCCGACAGGTTACACAGAAGTGAGAAACGGACCGCTTAGAGCCTCGAGCTTATTTACATTTCATGCTACGCTCCGTTGATGGTAGCCGACGAGTGAGTATATTGGAAAAAAATATATATTTTAGGTGAAAAAAATATATTTTACGAGATTGGAAAATGCAGAGAGCATTTTCAAACAAATGGGTCGCAATTCATTTGTACGTGATCCACGTATCGTTCTATCGTACAAATAAGTGCGTACATATGTAGCTACAGTTGTAGTTTCATCGCAAATAATAAGTATTTATAATATATTTACCAGTGTAAGTTATGCTACAAAACTTGCCAACTTTTCCGACAAATATGATCGATGAAATGTATCCATCATCACTTTTGTACATACATTCCTGTTGCTCGGGAATTTTAAGAGTTTTCATTTTTAATGAAAATTTCAATATATATATAAATTTAAATTTTAAACAGTATACACTGATAATATATATGTAAATTCTTTGTATCTTCTGCGTCTTATAAATTATCGAATAAATTGAATTAAAATGAAAATTTTAAATGAAAATGACTTTTTTTTATTATAATAAATGTTACTTTAAATTTTTTAGTAGTAAATCTTCGAAACTACTAATAACATAGAACGAGGCACAGTTTCGAGGACACAGCTGGATATGCGTTTTGCAACTGCTTCGATTTCATGTTGGAAACGTTTTCTTAAAGAATGAATAATAACGAAGGAAATAGTAATTTGAATTGACATAAGACTTGATACAAGAAATTTCAAAAACACTTATATTCGACGTTACATCGTTATTCAAATTTTTAGAAGAAAAGGAAAATAATCTGAAAAATAAATCTTAATAATACAGATATTTTTCAAGTTTAATCTGATCAACAATTTCCTCAAAAGTCTCCCGAGCCTCCGATTTATTAATTTAATTTTAATAGTACGAATCGACAGATTCGGATCTCTTCATTCGTTCATTCGTCAATTAAATATTAAACAGCAGAATTAGATTAAGAAACCTTAGTGAGAATTTCGTCGTCACGTGTCGCTCAAACCTCGACAACGGTAATGGTATTATCCGCGGTGAAAAGAAAAAAATCTATTCGAAATTTTCGTAGCGAAAAAACCGGCGAGAGGGTAAGAGAGAGAGAGCGAACTGACTCCAATCTAGGGAAGGGCGGCAGAGGCGGTCGCTGAATTATTAAACGATCGCGTGCGAGCTCGACGAATTCCATCCTCGCCAGGCCCGAGAATTAAAGGATCGGTACTGTTTTTCTCCGACAGTGCTTCCTCTTTTTCCTTCGTTTTTTACAAAGTCCCGACACGTCTCCGCGTTGGCAAAACAATAACGCGTCGGAATGACAGCGACAACGAGCGGCCGGCACATCCCGCCTCCTCGAACGCGGCCTAACACCGCCATTATCGCGAATGACGATGCAGACGCGCGTCATTTTATCTCTCGACACGTCCGGCCGATCTCCGGGCGTCCGCTCACGCTCGCCGGATTAAACAAAAAGGACGACACGTTCCGTGTGCCGGAGCGTATATATTTGCCGTTCGCTGATTTATTTACGTCGTTCGCTGACAAGAAAATCTCGTCTCGGGCTTTTATTACCAAGGTGCGGGATGACCAACAGGCGAAAGGGGCGGGGGGAGGGAGAGGGAAAAAAGAAGAACTCAATTCGTTCGGAGGCTTAACAAGACCGAGCAAAGACGTCGCGGAACGGCGCGTCAAACTAATTGATTTATTTCGCGTTTCCCGCGGCTAATCTACCGAGATATCTTGATCTTTCGTGATCCATCGCCCTCGCGAATCCTCCGGCAATATGAGTGCGTGCTGAGGAGAATTTTGTTGTAATTGATAGGACGCGTTCGTAGACGCTTAATAAAGACGTGATGCTAAGCTTTGTAAGTTACGTATCGTTTCGTATCGTCGAAATTCCCCTTTGAAGAGCAGTGACGTACGTGTGATAACACCGATTTGTCTAATGCGAAATTTCCGAATCTTTTCGACGTTAACGTCGATTAAGTTGTTTAAATTGTGTTGATGTTGTAAAATATTTCTTACAAAATTAGATTTTTTTTTATTGTACTCGTATATTCTTGTTTATTATAATAGTATATTATGGTCCCATTAGGAGATTCTGTGGCAATTATTTGGACTTCGTTTCCGGTTGGATCGACAATTTCTTCGCTCGTTTGAAACTTGATTTCAATATTTAATATTGCATAGATCATTTTGATTATTATCGAGATCGTACAATTATCGTATTGTGTTCTTTTCATAACTATACACGCTGAAAAGAATTATACCTGTTAAACTAAGATTGAATTGAATTAGATTATGGTGGAAAATTCGTGTGCCTCCTTGAACACTATTTAACACCTTTCTCGATTAAAGAAAATCTTTCTGTCCCGTTTCGCAAACGCTGGTTCAGCAACGAGAAATTTTTCGCGTCCAAGAGACTTATCGCGAGCTAATAAATATCCCATTACACTTACATTTCCACGATTGAACGTCTGGAAATTCGACGAGACGTCGATCGATCGGGACAGTTCGTCCGGTGGAAATTTCAGGCCGCCAATGGCCACTGGCCACGGCCAGTTCGTGTCCGCGTATACCGTAGCCAGGTATTTATCGGCGTTTGATCAACATTCCAGGCGGTGCGTGTACGCGCGTGCGGCGGCGCGCTACGCAATCCGAATCAGCCGCGCTTTATCGGTCGTCAACCGGAAGCTCGCGTTTACACAGAGCGCCTAAAGGCGAGTGGCTGCCAGGAGAGGCCGTGCGTGCATCTATCTCGACCATGATCGATAAAATTCCGTGCCCGGTTTGTCCGCTATAATCACGTATTTCGAGTCTAGATTTCTAGATCGGAAAACCACCAGAAATCGATGCCGATTTTCGTTGGTAGTGTTCCAACCGCGTACGATTCTCGCTAAAAAATGCAACGGCGTGCGAAGAAAGTAGATCGATTTTTATAATTGGAGAACAGAACGCTACTCTTATTTATCGATGACAGCGTCGTGGTCTCGTAACTATAATTTAGCAAATCGTTAAATTGCAGTCGAAATGCCATCGCCAAATATTTTGCAGTTTCTCCTTCTTTCTTAGATCCTTCCTGCTGTCTTTTTCTCAATTCTTTTCAAAATACATATATCTCTATTAAATAAAGAAAAATCGTTAAGATTCTAAGTATTATATAAGAGGTAAAGTACTCCTGCAGACGGTACTTTACCAATTGGAAAATATAATAAAGTGATTGAAACGAATCGAAATACACAATTATGTTGATACACAACATTAAAAGATCACTACTTTGAGAGCGATTGTAGTTGAGTTTTGTTAAAATTCACCGATGGTATGCACGTGCGTGACGAGACTCTTTGATCTACACTTGCATTGTTATTGCATACTTCGCCAGCCTGAGGATCATCGATTAATTCGGCGTCAGATCAACCATTCAACAGTGACATGAGAGTGTTCAATTCAATTGTCATTATATTGTAAGTTTTCCAATGGAGAGCGTTCATTTTTTAAAGAATTTCCATCCGTTTGAAATCTACCATTCGACGAAACACCAATTCGTTGAAAGTTCGTTGTTTAGAGAGCACGACGATCAGTGTTTCTTGCCAAATGATGCACATTCCGCTTAGCGTGCGATTATCCTTGACACGAAATAGTTACGAGTGACCATTTTCCAGCAGGTCTCTGTTTTCCCAAGATCTTCACTCGGACTTTCGGATTCTCACGTGACGCCGTAGCCGAAATTTGTCCAAATTCCGTTGTACTCTTGCTATGCCAGTTCCACGAATGACGTCGTTCGCGGACAACCGAGTTTTCGAGCTGCACGCTCCAAGCTTCGCGTCGAAAGGAGGTAACTGCTTCCTTTCTACGCTGGAAGCTTGTACTTCATAAGTTTAAATGGCGAACCGGTGCGATGGAACGGTGATTTCAGCGATACCCTCGGAAAGATTCAAACTACCGTATCAAAGATTCGAACAGTGCTGGCATTTAAACTGAGCAGCTGAACCCCGAACTTCGAAACGAAGAATTTCCTACCCAACTCCAGCTGTCACAAGAGTACGTTGGAGATATATTTTCCCTTTGAAAATCTTTAACTTATTGACGTACAATGCTTGTATCTCATAGTTTCGGTTACTTACTTCATTCAATTTAATTAAATCAATTTCATTTAATTCGCATGTCAAGGGGTTAAATCAATTCCAACGAAATAAACAGGGCAGGAAAAAAAAAGGAAGGACGGATCTATGGTTCTCGATCCGCGAAGCATCACCGAGTCCAAGCGGAAACGGAAGACATCGCGGGTGGTTCCTGATGCGATTTAGCCGCGATTTGGAGGACATGTTCGTGGCAGGCTACCGAGTGGAACACGGATAGAGTCGAAAAGCCGCGGCATGGAGATAAGTAGGATTCCATATTGATTGCGACTGACTCCGCCGTGGTTGTCGAGAGTTTGAAAGTGAGGAACTGGCCGTTGCCGGAAAGATGGGTGTCTGGAGAGAGAAAGAGAGAGAGGTGGAGTGAAACGGACGTTGGTGGTCGACAGCAAAGGAGAGAGAGAGAGAGAGAGAGAGAGAGAGTTAGGGAGCCAGTGGTGAAAACGTATAGATGCCTCGGCTGAAAAGAGACCGGCCAACGGAACAAGCGAGCTCGAAAACCGAGGGAACTCCGGAGGAGAGAGGCACAGACCGCCGCGAGAATTACCGGATCGATATTAAGTTGTGATAGTTCCCGTTTCGACTACAGGGCGCTCGCGTTTGCGCCCTTACAGCCCACCCCCTGATCGTGCCTACCTGCAGCTGCACCTGGCGATGGCCTGACCTCGCGAGCTGTGTAACCTTTGGACCGCGGTATTCGGATTATATCGAGAGGCAGAGCTCGGCTTCGGTTATCTATTAATGCTGAAACACAGGTCGTCGCTCGGCGAACATTCGCTCGACTTTCGGCTGTTTGATCGCTATGGATCAGCTTCGATCGACTCAGACACGCGTTCGAAAGAAACTGTCGCACGAAGAAAGTGACAAGACAAACGGATCGAAACTTCCCTTCGGATCAGAGCCAACCCGTTCATTGCAATTTAATGTACGACGTACGTAAGTCAAAGAAGTTGATTTACTGGATAACAAGGGATGAAGCGAACATCGAATATCGATCCTGTAATATCGAAGAATGCTACGTTCCTTTCACGCAAGCTAGCAAAAGTAAAATTATACCTTGTACCACTCGCAGAACGAAGGTTGAACTTTAACCTCTTATAGATGTGGTGCCATTTTCAAAAGTGTGTGTCTAACAATGCATTGTGTCGCTAGAACGATTATGTACTCGTCAAACACAGAGTACATTTTTTTTTTAAATCAATAGTTTTATTGTTCAACTTAATTAATATCAATGGCAAGGAAATATTTAGAAGTGTTATAGTAAACAGAACTAGTCAAATCTTGTCTCTAAATATTCTAAAATGTCTAAAATTTACAAACATGTAATAAATTGTAATTACTTTTTACTATTATTATACAAAAAAATTGCCATTTCTTCATGACGACTGTACTCGTTATTCAGAGCTAAGAGATCAAGAATGTGATATTAAGCTAATTATATAAAAATTTACTCTTAATAGTTTGGAGCGTGTTTCACAAGAAATAACTACTACTTTTTTTTAATAAATGCAAATAAACAAAGTAAATTCTGTTTACGATATCGACGTTCTCAAAGATCGAAACTGTGATTAATTACATTTAGGGATGACAGTCACATTTCTCTCGGGCAATTGTGTGAAAAAATTGATTTCACCTAAAACGGACACGTTTCGCTCCGAACGCTTCCGAGCGTCAGCGCGTATGTGCGAAAGTCGCCTCCATAATTCAACGTCGTTCAAAATTTGAAGCTGCGGAATAAAGCTTATCGATCGGCGGCGGTGCACGACTGTAACAAATTTACAGGCATGTTTCATTGATTACGAGCCCCGTTGAATGTTTAAAATCGGTCGGGAGGGCCAGTGCGTCGTAGAGACCGGCGAACCAGCCCGGCCGACCGTGGCTCTCGTTCCATCCAAATGGAAACATTTTTTTTTTTTTTTTGCAAGCTGAAAGGCAACCGATCGATCATTGATCGCCGCTAATAGTTTTCGAATATTTTATTCGCCAGGTTTAGCGGATAGAATGTTTCGCTCGGCGGCGAGCAGCCAGCCGATTTACACGGAAAGCCTCCCTCCTCTCCTCTTGGATCGATCGCCGGAGCATAGTGTTCGATGCCAACAGCGAAGCGAGTTACGCGAAACGGTCGTCGAAATAACGTATTAAGAATCAGAAGTAAAAGCCTTATAAGTAATATTGCCGTTCTGCGAGTTTACCCTCTTCAGCCGGTGACAGCGATATAATGGGTTCTCCGATTGCCTCTATCACACCCGGTTGCGCCATTTCCAGACTTATCCGCCCACGTTTCCTTTCGCGCGAAAATACCGTGTGTATCGACGAGCACACACGAGCCGATCGTGTGCACGATACGTGTGCTGTCACGGGGACTCGATGTACCGTGGAAAATTCGCAACCTTTCGCAACCCTGCGAGCAATCTGATTTCTCAACAGGAAGACGCTCCTCTGTCCAGGTCGCAATTTCGGCCAGGAAAACACCCTCGATCAGAGACGGTTTCATGACACGAAGAAGCGTACGAGGATGACTGTTACTTCCAGTAAAATAATATCGCGTATTTCTGACAACGATATATATATGCCTCGGCGAATATATTTTTCAATCCTCGCGCACGATATTTCCGATATTCTGCCACGATTGCAAAGATATACCAAATTGAAATACGACTTTGAAAAGTTCTACTAATTTTGCTGTGGTTCGCTTCGTTGTCGAACATTTGAATGTTTTCGAGAATCATTGTCCACGTGATTTAATTAACACGGTGAGATTCATTTCTGTAAAGTTGATACAGCGTCGATGCAATGATCCAAGCTCTCTCTCTCTCTCTCTTTCTAGTTTCGTGATGAATCTCCCAGGTGATGAAATTAGTGAAATTAAATGAGCACCGAGCACACATTCATCTTCTTCAATGTAGCAAATAAAGTTGGAAGTTTCGCACGCAGACGCGGAACAAACGATTACAGCTGGCTCGGTTTACAGCCAGCCAACGATTAGAATCGAGAAACCTCTAATTCAATCAATCTACTCGATTCATCGACAACTTCATTCCCCGCACTTTACGTTCGAATAGACACGTACAACGACGTTCAACTCGCCGCGGGTTTTTATCCGGAACCTCATCTCCGCCGACGAGAGCGGTTTTACCCGTTCAATTGCAGCCGGTGATTTCTTATCGAGAGCTGGCAGCCTCGATTCCCGTGTGTGTTCTCGTGGCACGCGGCATATCGAGAAGCACGAAGTGGAAAGAAAAGCTGGAACGGAACAGATCGGTCGTGAGAAAGCGACCGATAACGAAACCTCGATGACAGACACGCGGCGAATGTGTGCATCGATTTTTCAGGTACAACTGCGTGGGAAGCGCGCGATCGTAGGTCAGGTTGCAATATCGCGCGACCCTTGACACCGAAATGCTGGAGCTCACTTGGCGTTGCAGTTGCAGAAGATTTTCAGCGGGTGTAATAGAGATTTAATAGACGATGGGTAGCGGATTGTAACGGAGGCTCGGTGCACGGCAAAGGGTTCATCGCGTCGCTCGTAACGGGTTATGCGACTCGGGTTATGTATCTCAGATTGCCATCTGAGCGCGCCAGCACACTTCCAATGAAAATCTACGCGCTCGAGCACGTTCTTTCGCCATACTTTCACTCGTATTTTATCGTATTTTATCAAGAAACGTTGGCAGTGGAGACGCACGAGACACCGATATTCGTCTATTGTTTCATCCCGAGGTTGTAGTTATCCGAGTTACGTTGGTGTTTTAGAGTTGCATTATTTGCAACTATATTCTCTCTTGCACGACTCGACCGTTATAATGTCATATTTAATACTCATATTATATTAATACATTATATTCATAGGTTACGAATTGTTATTATTAACAAGATCCTTTGTACAGTAAGAAAATTCCGCAACAAAACAATATAAGAACAATAATAAGACAGTATCCAAAATCAAACATACCTGCAGATATTGTAGACAAGAATTTTTCTTCCTTCCGCTCGAATTCTTGTTCCTCATTGAATATAGAGAATGTTCTTTCACAATGCAAGTTATTCAAAGTTTTAGTCGTTGTTGATTGCGATAAAATTATAAGAAACGTAATATTATTCACAAAGAAATCAATACATGATCTTTTATCATCACTGTATTGTGCCACTTTCTTTTTAAAATTTCTATCATTCTCCTTAGCAGCAATTGATTTTTGTTTTAAACATTTCCATTTCCCTTCTAAACACATTTCTACTTCATCGACACTGTTAAATTGTCTTTCTTTAGAATATATACGTTTCTATCTAATCATTAGCTAAGCTGAAATTCTTAGAACTATATTAACGTGTATTGCTGCACTAAAGTAAACGCTAATGTTTTCATTTCTTATTGAAATTCTTGAAACTGAATAAAAACATACGTGTATTACCTATTGTACAATATAAACACTGATAATAGTTTTCAAGTCTTATATTTTCGTCGCGGAGCATATACGATTTCACAGAAACATTGTGACTTACAATTAATAGAAGGATCTTCGCAGTATCCAGTTCAGCTGTTGAAGAGCACGAACGTAAATTTGACTTTTTAGTGAACCTGAAATAGATAATGGAACGATAAGCAAACTGTCTAATTGTAAGTGTTTTAATTATTTCACTTGATGTAAAATTACAAAGTTATGAAAACGATCTGTAACTTGTAGATAGTAACTGATGAATTCTCCGTGTTTGTACCATCACTATTATCGGTAAGTGGTTGTAATAAATTTAAATGTATATGTTCTTTTATATTCATTTATCTAATTGTATTTTTTGTAATTAAGAAATTAGAAAAGTTTGGTTGATAGTTTTGGTGTCGCTAGCGACAAGGGCAATGCTTTATTTTATATTATGCAAGACTATGAAAATCCACACAACTTAACTCAAACCAGTGAATCATGATAATGAAAAATAGCTTTCGTAATCACAAATTTATCTCTCACGTCTTAATTTTCATTAAGTGTTCAGTGATTGACGAGAGTTTACGTGGCAGAACTCACAAATTTTTAACAGAACGCGCCGGCCTTGGGTGAAAGTTACCACGGAAATTAATGATGTTATTAGTTTAGTAGACTTTATGCGTGAGAACCGTGATACCACCGGAACACCTAGTGGAACGTGAAACGTTCGGTAAATATGGAAAGTGTGCGACAAGCGTTAAACGAGCGATTATAGAATTTTCGCTTGCAGATTGTGCGCGAGTCAAATGACCACGGTTTCGCCAGGGAACAAGCCATTTGGTAAACAAATAATCGAAATAGAATCGTTGCAATAGTGATCCGCAATGCAGAACAACGCGTGCACGCAAACATCGAGCAAAACCTTTCTGTAATATATATCTCGAATAGTGAACGAACAAACAAACCATCGGGCGGGTCATAGTGTTTTGAACAACAACGTGTTAACACCCGCGTAACTTATGCCAACTGTTGCTCCCTAACGTTCAACCTGACAGGCCGGTAAACGCCATTAGAATCCAAAACACGATATCGAGTGTCAACCGGACGAGTCTCACGGCCCGTACCTATGTCATCTTTCAGCACCCACGTCAGCCGCAATTAGGCGACGGACCGGTGTTCCGGAGTCAATGTCGCCGACTGCCAGCCTCCATTCGTCCAACGATCCGCGTTTTTTCTTTTTCTCGTCCGCTTTTTGAGCCTCGCGAACAGTGGGAACAGAAGGCGTCGAATAAATTCGTAACGACAAACCGTGATACTTGCCACGTGTGCAGTGAGCCACGCAAATGTTCGTAATTAGCGTTCGATGATCTAGTTACAATCTAATTGTCTAAGTGTGAATTTCTGCCTTTTGCGAAGAACGTGCCAAGCTTAATTATCAACTCTCAAATAGTTGGGTTACGGATGATTATAGGAAATTTACGTTAGATTATTAAAATTTCGGGGTATTTTAGTTTGTATATTGTTTTTATATTATCCGTGAGGTAGCATAAAATTTGTAGACACAGATATGCATACAAACGTGCGCGTAATGTATGTGAAAATTTGAAGTGTAATACCATTAATTATCTTCGTGAAAATATCACACTGTACGACAATTGTCATCCATAATGAAGCTAAAAATCCCAAAATTAAATAATTTAATCCTAGATTGTTTAACATCGATTAAAAGTTAAAATACGTTTCCAAGCTATTAAGCAAAAATTAATCGCTCAAATATAGCAATGCGAGAATACGAATACTCCCCTGTAGCTCACTGTACATGAGACACTGTGAGACACGCGTACAGACGCCACGGGTTGCACAGATGTGAATTATCACGGATTTCACGGCATGCATTCGCGTGGAATGTCCACGAAGACCGGCGAAGCGTGCGGATGGCGCAAAGGAACGAGAAAAAGAGCGATCATGAGAGGTCACTGCTTTCTGGAGGGCTGCTTCCACGTCGTCATCGCTTCCTGTGTTTACAATATACGGTCTTGACGTCTCGTTGGCCCTCGAACGTGGTCGCCGTGCTGACAACTTGTCAGTGCGCCTCTTCTGAATGTTTTCCGACGGGGGACACATGGTGATCGTTGCACCGTCGTAGACTAAACTTGCGCTCGAAACACGCTCCTCGCTCTCTGCTCCGCCTCCACCGTTTTGCTGGTTGTTTTGAAAAAAAAAAGAAAGAGAAAGCCATGGAGCTTCTTCTGGACGACTGGCGCGATTCGCAGAAACGGATACACACAAACGGTTGCACACTCTCGTCTTCGGTCACCGCTCGATCGAACCGCCAGACGAACCGGAGAGAGATCGTTCCCGGGATCGGTACCGAACCAAGTGGTTTCTTTCTAACCTCAGTCTGGCCAACCGGTTTACTTCCACGTATCTTTCGACAACTCTTTTATTTTTATTGTCACTCCGAAACTTTATTTCTTGGTAAATATCTTCACGTAGAATGATTAAATATCAACATTTGAAATTATATGGCGATGGATTGGAGAGTGGTCGTGATAGATATCGAATCAAATGGTCCTCGTGTGATCAGTCGATTTGCCACTATGTCTTGTTACAGCGATTTTTGATTTTTTAATTAAGATCATAAAATCACTTTGGATCTCCACGCCTTTTTATATGTATTTTCATGTTGAAATTTATGCGAAAGTTTCACTTCGCTTCGCTTCAAACTTGTTTCTACGGTTTATTGATTGATATTACCTAATGTTGCATAAACAAGTAGCAAGAGTTTGCAAAGAAATGTGCTAGTAGAAAATCGAAGAAACGCAAGTCGAAGATAGAGTACATAATATGTCTTCGTTACTGTCAGACGTGGTCGTATTTAGAAATTGGAAAAAATGCGAACGAACTAACTTTCCAATCGTGCATAATAAATTAATAAACTACGTAGCAGTTTACGACTAGTAGTTTACCTGTGAATAGTTTAGTTACTTGACACTCGATAATTATGCAATATAGTTGCTACGATAGTAATAGTAATAAAGATTTTTATACATTTCTAAAACCAAACAGTAATTCTTTGTACAATGTGAAACAGTCTTTTGATTCTAATTTCATAATTAATGTTAGCTTTAATTTTAAAATCTTGTGTTTACTTTAAAACTGGTAAATCCATTGAAAATTACCTGTACCATATAAATATATCGGTCACCTTTGTCAAAATATCCAATCAATGAAATCTTTAATCAAAAACCTGAATTTAGTTATAACATTGTATTATAATGATTACGATGAACTAAAACTCTTCCATCAGTTGAAGATTTTGACAATAAAAGAGTATTTGCATGGCACAAATAGTTTTCAATGAAAAATAATCTTGGAGAACGTAGTTAGGTCTTACAATTAGATTACAACGTTCGCGCAACATATGTAACATTCGACACAATTTTTCTCGAATCACGTAAAACTCAAGAATTCTCAAGAAATTCGCGACACTTTTTCTGGTAGCCTCGCGCACGAACTTCTTAACGAGCATAAACGTAATTACTTGAACGAAGTTCGTTACGCGGGGTCGAGGTACATCTTATTTTCACTTGATCGTTAACGACGATGCTTCTAAAAGGGAAATCGAGCCGATGGAGGGAGCTCGGGCAGTGGAAAGGGCGAAATAAAAAGTTGCGTTATTGCTGCAGGAGGGAGAGAGGGGAATGATGGCGGACGGGCGACAACTACCGGGCATCGGGGCGAAATTTTAATCGCGTTAATTAATTATTCCTGGTGGCGAGCGTATTTTCTTATTCCATTAGCGCGTCAACGAATCCCCATTTCACGAGCGGGGAATAACGATTTTTTCCTGCCGCAGTTTTCTCGCTCGCGAAAGAATGCGCGAGTTACATCTCACAGAGGCTGTCTACTTAGAGAAGGCTAATGTAAAGTTATGTTAAATTTTTTAAAAATATCGTATCGTATTCCGATCTGCGTTTCGCGTTGCGTACGGAAACTACTATGCTCTACCAGCACAGAAACGAGCAAAATTTTAATCGAGAAACCTTTTTGGCAGAAGCTCGTTCCACTGCCGAGTCGAATGATGTGTGATTCTAATTTCTAATGTTAGTTGGATTAGAAGTTGATAATTGGAAAGAGGAGAAGGAAAGATTAAGAAGAAGAAAAGGAAGTATACTTATTTTTGTTCTCACTGAATCAAAGATCAATAAGAGCGAGATAATAACTGCTTAAAGTAGGGTTTCTTTATATTCTATCTTATCTGTTTCATCACAGTTGAATAAGACACTTATTGAAGCATCATCTAATTTATCTATGTTGCGTGTTCTTGAGGAGTCATTTTTCAAAAATATCAAATACTCCTTCACCAAGCGACAGAAAAGTCAGAAAAAAAAATCAAGAAAAACCGACTCATATTTTTCCCTCCGCGTGATCCACAATTCCGAACGAATCGTCTCACACAACTTTCCTGATACTTTCGACGACGCGCACGCACGAACGACCATTACATACAATAAATCCCAGTTAGTGCAACAGTCTTAGTTCCCTCTACACGCTACCCCTATCGCCTATCAAAGAGGCACGGAAACTCGACGACAAAAGAGCCAAGTGGTAAGCCAGCATGTTCGAACTCGGACGATAATGGCAATTGCGTTCCACGTAAGTACGCGCACACACGCGTAGACACGCCCCAACGTAGAAGTCATTGCTCGTAGGTCGGACTCGGCGCGGCTAATTGGGGTAATTTCCCCGGGACCAATGTAAACGCCGCGGTGGTTAGAGCTCGGCCGAGGAGGAGGCTCGACGTATTAACGGCTTTCCTAGTTGTTAGAATACCAGACGGCCAGGGTATTCGCATTGTGCCGCGATCTCCGGCTAGAAGCGAAACGCGCGTCTTTCACACGACAAAGCAGCCACGCAACCGTGCGTTGGGGGCCTTGTTTCGAGGCGGTACCGGTTCCTTCTCCGGAAGCAGTTCGCTCGCTTCATCGAACTGACTGCCACTAGTTCCCGGCCGTGAACGCCCGATGAATGATGCTCGGGATAACGTATCTCTTAATTAATTCCGCGTTAAAGCGGCTGAATGCTCGCGATTTCTGTGGCGCGGTATAATCGAGTGTCCGTGGCTAGGCATTGTTGCATGATCTACGGAGGCTAGTTTGATAGGAAGTTGCGTCGAAATTGGAATCAGGTTTCCAGTTGGGAATATTTGTTACCGATGTCAGACCGTCCCTAACGGGATTTCGTTGTATACGAGATGTACGCTTGCCTACGCTCCCTGCTTGGAGCTATTCTGAGGCTTGATTGTGTATTTCTACGCGATTCTTTTTTCTTTTATTTTTTATTTTTTTCTTCTTTCAACGGAATTCTCGCGATGAAATCAACGTAGTTTTAAGATAACGGGGATTTTGTTCTAGAACTCTGCTAATGGTCGCATTTTATTTTTTCAGGGATACTTCCGCGATGCAATTTGCATTTGTAGGATAGTGGAAATTTTGTTCTGTCATTTTTGTTATATCTTATATTCGTTTCTATCGATATTGCTGTTGAAGCTGTCCTTTCACTGAATTTCACAATTAAATAAGTAAATTTCGAATTTAGTAAGATCGAATAATCAGATCCGATATAGAGATAGAAAGTAGGCTCATGGTGAACTAATATCGAACTGTAAGAGGAAGTGCGTTGTTGCACACAAATTAGAATTCACGTATCTATTATCATCAAATTCTGCACAACGAAAAAATCGCTTTGACATTTCAAATCAAGTCTTTGATAACTATTAAAAATTGTCAAAGCGACAAGAGATTATCAAGCACCGATAACTTGGAATTAAAACTTTTTTAAAATGACGAAAACGAAATCGTCGAAATGACTTTGACACCGTGTTTATTACAAGCAACGGAACATCCTCTGCAACAAAAATCTGTTACACAGTTTTCATAGTTCCTGTGAAAAGGGATTTCAATCTACCGCTGAGGTTGAAACAACCGCGCCTCCGGGCAGTTGAAAAGTTTAATTCGCGATGTTAGCGTTAAAACGTTTCTGCTTGATCGTAGCCCCGTGACGTTTCAGACGGTAACGTATTTTCGCAGGTGAACTGAAAAACACGCTGTTGTATACTGCATAATTCGTGTCCGGGTCAATTCCATCCAAACTCCGTCGATATGAGTGTCTTGAACGGTTCTACGTTCCTCTCGCTTCAAAGATCCTTCCGCTTCGATGATTGCGATCTACGAACGCGGTTACATCGCGTCCATTCGTTCTGTGTGCGCAACATGTACAAAGATCAACGGGTATTGCACTTGTGTAACCGTTAATTGATTTCGATGTTCGAAATAAATTACGCTGAATTTTTTTGCAAGATTCGTTTAAAGAACATTTGTCATTAATATAAAATTGTACAAAGATATTCGATGTAATAAATTTGCAGAGGTGACACGACAATTTGAAGAACAATTTTTTCCTCAGTCTTAGAATAGGTTAACGTTAGAAGAAAGAGAGTGAATAAATGAATATTTTGACTTTTAGAAAATTGAGGATTCCACGATGAAGGATACGGTGATGGATCGATATGAGCAGAAAAAGTGACTTTTTTCCATTAAATAGTTGGAAATAACACAAAATGACCAGAAAATTATAATAATTGTCTACCATAAATTTATCGATCAATTAGATGTATGAAAGACTGACTGTTCGTGTTTATCTTGCATTATTGCTACTAAATTATTGTAAGATTATTATCTGTAACAATTATTATCTGTGCTATATTATATATTATTATTGCTAAAAAGATATTAAATAAATACAGTGTTTCTTGGTGAGATAGATAGCAAAAGTATTAAGATCGTGAAATGCAAAGTTTCATTGTTCAAGAGGCGCCTCTGTATCTCTATGTTTCTTTGGTTGCGAATCAATTTTACACGCGTTGCACGATACATAACGCAAGTGGTTCATAGTCAATGCGGCGTACACTTGCGTCCGAATTAAATGCAATAAATAGAATTCTAAGCCTATACGTCAGGGCTATGAGTCGGTGTCGACACCCTCGGGCAACAGCCCTGCGCGCACTGTGGTACCCCCTTCATTAATTATACTCACGAGGGGGCAATATGCCAGGAATCTTGGATACTTCGAAGCTATGCTTACTGAGCGAACCCCGCATCTGTCAAATCTACTCTGCTTGGGGGCAGATGATGGATTTTCGCGAAGTCGGTGCACGCATTCACTAGCCGCGTCGGCGAGGCACGAGGTGGAAAAGCTTTCCACGCTTCCAACTGGAGTCCATATTTCTCGAACGTCGAACGCCGATTTAGCGACGCTTCGAGTGCAACCATTTTGATAATATGATCCCATCAATTCTGAGAATGTTCGCTGTAAATTTCATTCGGGGGATTCGCAGTCGCGAAATAACGCTTTGTAAGCGATCCTCACAGTTCCGATGTCGAATTATTCTTTTCAAAATATATGCACGTCGTTTTGGATTTGTTTTTACTAAGGGAACGACTGCGAGTCGTAGTACTTCTCTGATTATCAACTTTGAACAATCGACGTACAAAATTTCAAAATTCTCTTCAACGATGACGCGTTTAATCTTTTTATCGTAAAAAGATGTGAATCGTTCAAGATCGACTATTGCGGGAATTCTATGATTCACTGTGCATCAAACAAGTTCATTAGTATTTATTAATTAAACTCAGCGTTGACGAGAAATGACCAGAAGGTTTCAATAATTATTCGGCGAAGGCCACGTTTTAAATTTTCAATAATTTCCTAACCAAAGTGTTAGGGTACGGTGTTTCGATAATCCAACGACGCGACTTTGGGACGTCCCGAGAGTTACACAATCCCAATTAATTTACGCTTGGCCAGCACGATAATCCGTAGGATCTCCGCGAGCACGTAACCGAATTGCCGGTAATATGGTAAGTTTATACGGTCGAATGTACTCGAACGGGACCCCCTCGATCTGTCCCAGGTGGAAAGACCGACTGGTTCCACGCCAATGGGCATTATACGGGACCTGACAGTCAGGCCGCGGCGTGTTGCAGTGATTAATGCTAACTGCGAGCTACCCTTCTCCGGACTATTGCCATCCACCCTCTCGCTCGCCCCGGTAACAGATGTACCCCCTATTAATCAATCTGATCCTCCGTTCGTGCTCTCGCGCTGTATCGCCGTTGGCTGTTCCACTCTCGCATGTCATCGTTCAACCCCTTCTGGGTTCTTTGCGTTACGCGTTATGCTCTACGTTCGTTCCTACCTATTGCGTGCGTCTTTCGGTTTGTACGTCGTAAACGAGTGTTTACGTTCTTCTGAGTATCCTCCGTTTTCTTTATACCCCTAACAACGTAGATACACTGTTCTTAATAAGACCGATAAAACGCGCGCTGTTGCACAATATCCACTAGAGATATCTAGGGATATCTAGGGATATACAGGGTACTTTTGCCATTCTCGTTTATCGAAAGTTTGATAGAATTTTTGAAAATATATTTGGACGTATAGTGGAAGAAATCTTAAGAGATAGAATTTATTTAAATATATAGATTCGTTTTCAGCCTATTGAAAAATACACTCTTTCGAATATATTACATAGTTTTGCTTGTTGTATGCATTCTTGCAACTTCTGCAGCCTAATTGCAATTTCGACCGCGAAAGAATGTCATCGACGGGAGGTACGAAAAATTAAATGGCCTTTTTAAACACACGCCGTCATTATAGAGACTTCTCCATTATATCAATCGGCGATAGAAAAATATCTATTCTCGTGGCGCGAGTCAATTAATGATTCAATGCTTTTTAGGACAGCGGAAGCTCGCAATTGGTATACCGCCCCTGTCATCCATTTTCGAGCGCAGAAACCACCACCACCACCACCACACCGTCGTCCGTCTTCGCTGCAGAGTGGCTCCTTTATCGAGCATAATATCACGCTTGACAATGCGTGTCCCCGTTCGATTCACGCCTTCCATCTGATGATAATAAATGGCCGCGATTAATTGAATAATGGAAAGAGCGTAATGAGCCGTCACGTAGAGGAGGGACGGGGCTTGCTTTTCACCGGCGGGCCGTGCGCGATCACCGACACTGTGTGTATAGCTACCCAGTTACCATCCCCAGCTGCCATTCCCCCCCGAGCAGCCGCAATATTTTTCGCGTCCATTAAGCGGCGACCCCGTGAGGTGGTAGTTTTTAAGTGGAGGGTGGAAAAAAACCGTCTTACGGCCGCAACTCTCCGCCCGTTTCTTCTTTTTTTTTTCCACAGGCGTTCTACCTCTCGCCGGTTTCCCTGTTTCCTCCACCCCGGTCGTCAAAGAACGAAGAAAGAAAATTGTTTCGTTCGGGCTCCGGCGAACCCGCGACCGCCGCCTCTTGTTTCTTATTTCAAGCGTCGTTGATCGAGATAAATTCATCCGCGGTTATTACGGATTATTGTGCGGGCAAATTGCGTTTCGCCGGAGTTGTAACGCGACCGAACTCAGGGGTCGTTATACCGATAACGTTGGGACAACGATACCATAATTATGCCGATTCTTTATGTGGATTCCTTCTCTTCTTCTTCTTTTCCTTTTCTTCTTCTAGGAAATGAATAATGTCGAACGACTTTCTTTGAAACGAAACGGGTCTGACCGGGAGGGAACGTGAAAGAAAGTGAGATTCCCGAAGTTTGTATTACTGGATCCCGGTCGCAACGACGCGGCAAGCGTTCCCTACAACGTGGGATTCGCGTAATTATACTTCACGGTGGAATTAGTATCCTCCGCATTCTTGGCGGGCACGTTAACGCTTCAAACTTTAATTACGGATTAAAGGTGTGCCAAGCGGGGAGAATCCTCTCGTATCAGGATCGTCGACGAGAGAGGCACGAGTTGGAAAGACGAAAACTACGGGACGAACAGGGAAACGAGGGAGAGAGCGAGGGTACAAAAAGAAAAAAGAAAAAAGGAAAAAAGAAAAATAGAAAAAAGTAGAGGAAACAGGAAATGATTCTCCGCGCAACTAGCAGGTCGTGAACGAAGAAGAGAAAAAGGAAAGAAATAAAAAAAAAAAAAAGAAAAATGAAGGAGACTCTGACGGAGGTACCGAGAAACTTGGAAATCGCGATAATCACGTCACATTCTCACGGTGCGTCAGCGCGGAGATAATTAATTGGAAATTAGCGGCACGGGTGCCGCAGGGTTAATCTGATATAAGCCACTCGGCGAAACCTCGCAACAGGCCTTCTCTCTTTCTCCGCCTATGTCCTCGTCGTGTCCCCTAGGTGGAGAAACGAGCGGCAGGACAAGGAGGGGGAACTTGTGGAGCGAACTTGGGATGGGGGGAGGGAGGGCTCGGTTGCAAGTTGGAAGAAGAGGGAAGCCTGAAAAGTTTTGAAATTCCGTGCGCGAGCAGAGGAATTGATTACGCAGCGGCGTGGCTCGCGATAAATGGTAGTTAACGGAGCCTCTGCTCGAGGTAGATAGCGACGTCCTCGTACAGGCGAGAGCCAGCCTAGCCACCGGTTGGTCGCGCGAATTCTTTACAACTGTTTGCCGGGCGCCTTGCATCCCCGTGGACGAGATAGAACACGCAGCAGTCTCGCGTTGCGTCCAAACGATTCCCCTTGTTTCCTGTCCCGCGAACACGCCGCCGCCACGGCATCCTCTTTTGTCGCTCGCCACTCCAGACGACTACTTGTCTCGCCGCTGTGAAAGTGCCGCTCGGTCGCGGACATTGATTACGATTAGGCTGTCACGGTGCCCCGTGGTCCTGGGGTGAATACACAGGCACCGGAGGGTCGACGATTGTCGTCGTCCTGCCTCCTTTGTGGCCGCTCTGTTTTTCTGACATTGAACGCCGTGATTTTTATGGCTCGGAACCCTTTGTCGAGCAACCGGCGCAATTTGCATTGCCGATTCGAGGACGAGAATTAAGGCGAAGCGGTGGCTGGGTAGGTCTGCTTTTGCCGAGACCGAAGAAACGGTCCCTTTCATGGGATTTGTAACAGGCGTATCGAGAGATTTAGAGTATCGTTTAAAGGTATCAATTCTACGGATTGCGTCGCTTTATGCTCTTTGTTACTGTACCTTGGGCTTTGAATTTGCATGAAAATATTCCGAGATACTTGGCAGTTACATGTACGTTACGATCGTTTATTAAAACAAATACCTGGGTTCTTTTTTGAATGAAAATAGAAGATCAGAGAGGAAAAGGAAAAATTCTCACCGACATAAATCTAAATTAGTGAGCCATTTGAAGAGAAGAATATTCTAACTTAAAACGTAGCAAAATCAATGTGCTAAGACCTTGACTATTTGTATCGAACCATGAATCGATATCGATCGAACCAAACACCACGAAAGCGACAAAGGTTCCTTTCTCTCAGCGATCCGACAGCCGGAGTCGTTCGACGAGAGTGCAAGTCTCACGGAGTCGTTCATTAGCAAAGAAGGAAGAAGTCAAAGTGAAGGGACGAGGGCCCGAACAGTCTGAGCGGTGGGCGCGCAGGTAATGGCCCTAATCCCGACGTAATTACTCCCGTAATTGCACAAATTCAATTTGTATGAAGCCCCCCCGCTTCCGCGTAACCCATATATCTCCTCGGTGTGCGACTGCACACCTACCTGTTCGCATCGTCTCCGGTGAATTTCCAAATCATAGGTTCGCCTGGCGAGCAGGCTAATGGAAAAGAGGAAAAGAGGAGGCCGGCTGAGTACCGGCTGGACCGAGACAGCGACTGAGGGAGAGAAAGTCGAACAGATAGAGAGAGAGAGAGAGAGAGAGAGAGAGGAAGAGAGAGAGAGAGACGGACAGAAAGAGAAAGAGAAAATGTAGGAGAGCGAGAGGAGATCCATTAATGGGCAGGGAGAATGCGGTTTCAATTATTGTCGGCAGGGGTTCGAGTAGCCGTTTCCATTCACGATAGCAGGCTCCACGAGAATTATTCGCGTAGTTCATTGGTCGTACGTTCGATTGCATAACCCTCAATTTTCAACGGACGATTTTGGTCTGACGGGGCTCGATTATTACGAAAAAGGAGGAGCTTCGTTTCCGTGAGGGAAACATGCATGCCCGGCTGGCAATCTTGCCAGCCGCCCTTTGAATCTTCCCTTGAATAAAAAGCCGAGGCCGAGGCTGGCGCAAGCCTCGAAATTATTATTCGTGCATCAATTTCGCGATGATTTTAATATCACTTGGATTAATCTCTAAACTACAGTAGTTACGAAAACATCTACCTACGTGCATGTATGATCGAATAGTGAATATCGAAACGAACTCGTGACCTATCCTAGAACTGCGTAATTTTGGGGAAACCTTTCCAAGATGGATGATCCGCTGGACACTCGGTCGAGTAAGCAGGATCAGAGGCGAAATAATCGACGGGTAGAAAAATCAGGCTGAAAAGGAAGACTTAAGTACGGCCTATTTATTAGAGGGCAGGATTCGAGAGCGATCTATCAGCTGGTTAATCGTGCGTCGAACGTTTCGCCTGTTTCTCTCGCCGCCGCCGACGGCGACGACAACGAGGATGGAAGTTATTGTGATCGGAGTGCGTTCGCGGAGGACGAAGAAAATATTTCGCGCGCATGCGAGGCAGAGTGTCGTGGCAGGGTGTAAAAGTTTTGGCTAAATTACGGGATTCTAATTCGTCGGCGGAGGAAAGTTTTTGGACCGGGAACGCCATTAAAACTCGGCCGTGTTTTCAGGCCGACTTTTCGAACGCGCGTGCATCCGTGATCACGCCGGGGCAAGAAGGCGTATCCACGCGGGTATGATGGATCGTCCTTCATAACTTACCGCCCGCCCGACAGATAATACACAATAGAAATCCAGCAATTAATGACGACGATTAGCTCGCATAGAATACGAACACGCCTGTTCGTATCCGACGAACAAAAACCTAGGGGGAGGGTTGCCAGTGCGTTTGCTCACAAAGAGCGCGATTACTTTCGTAGACATTCACGGAGAATAACCTCTCTCCACTGTGGTTAGTACTCTTCCCCCTCCCCCTATCCACCCCTCTTAGTTTAGCGTCTCTTCAGCTGTACACCGCGACAAAGACCACACCGAGCGTGGATTTCGAACAGGTTTGCTCGTAAATCACCGGCGGAGAGGAAAAGTAGCTGGCGCAACGAGCATCGTCGACCGGCTGATATAACGATTAATAACAATTTATCGCTGGCGAAATTGATTCGTTTCATAATTAAAATCCGAGCTTTGCGGGATGAAATTGAATCGATGGCGCGCGGGCCTTCCGCTCTCCTCCCCGTCGAGAACGTTATCGGCTTTCATAAATATCAATGCAACGATCGCTAGCTCGCCACGGGACAACGATTTTAAGACAAACAAGATCCTTTTATCCTTGAAACAAGTTGTCCCCTCGTCCCTGTCAAATTTTCATGGATCTAGGCTCGACGTGTATTCAGTCAATATCGAGTATTCCATCAACTCTTTTATCTCTACGTCGAATAATTCTATAATTCTACAGCATTGAATCGAATGTTCTTCGTGTTAATTCTTTCATAGTTTGAATCTTTTAATATCTGAAATTCTAAACATCTGCCGATATTAGACTGCGAATGTGATTCATGCGAACTTAAATTCTTACAAACGCAAGTCTTTCGTTCGCCAAATACAAGGTATGCGTCGTACTTCGCAGATTTCATGTATTTTTATTTCTTTTTCTTTTGGTATTGTATGCTTTCGTGAACGCATGGAAATCTGCAACTCTGCAACTTTTTCGTCAACTTACTCATCAAACCTTGATTCAGTGATATTACGTTTCCGAGTTATCTTTTTATTTACACTTACGCTAGTTGCAGCGTATCGATAGCGGCCGATTCCGAGCTCGAAGCGACATTCGCAAACGGTTTCTGGCTTCGATCCAACATTATTGTCTTTTCGACCGATGCAGGCCAGCAGGGTTGCAAGAAACGGAGAGCTACCAATTCCGAAGTTACAATCCCGCGGAGCCGGGGATCCATTCTTCATGAACGAATGGGCATGGCGTTTGCGAACGAAATACAAAATATCGGCCCCCATTTCCCAACGAAAGTCTAGTCGTACTTGCAATTACGTGATCGACCTTTGTCCCATTCCAATCCATTAAGTCACGTTCGTCGAAGGGGCGTTCGAATTTGCGCTTGTCTTCCCACGTGCGAGCATATGCCTAGAGTTTGTACCGAAAAGTAGACATTGTCGTCTGTTTGCGACGTATTGCGCGCAAAAGCGTGATTAATCGGCCACGTTTGCAAGGACATTCGGAAAATCAGTCGCTTCTGTTCAATCGTAGGACCCGTCCCCCTGGGGAATACGATTCGAATCTTTCGTAGATGACGAATGGAGAAGATTCGACGAAGCTGATATGAAGTATATTTGCAGGATTAATGTATTAGAATATATATAAATTTCAAGGATTGATAACGAGGATAGATAACCAGGATCTAAGTGAAATAAGTTTCGTATTGTTTTTTAAGATGTAAATAGTATTACAGAGAAGGATATGTTATAGATTTAAACTATTTTATATTAGAAACACGCTAAATATTCCAAGAACTAGCTTATCACAGTACTTGCTACAAATATCTGCGTAGCGGATTTCTTTTCAAAATTTACAAAACTATAGCATCCAATTAAAAAAAGAGAAAATGTTACAAGTATCTCAACATTTTTCAAATTTCATAGAATCATAGAATGATAAATATTCTTACATCTTTCTTTCACAGTCCGAATATCAAACAATGAACTCTGATAATGTGAATTGATTAGAAAGAGCTGCAAATGAAATGTTACGTGAACGCAATGTTATTCATAAGTGAGTTAAATAAATTTTTACAATTTTCTTTCATAACCGTTTTCATTTTTTCTTTTCTTACTTCTCTTCTATTCAAATTGTCTATGATGGTAAATGGTTAAAGTTGCAGGGTCTTTTTATTAACAGTAAATTTCTATTCAATTTCTATTCGAATATAGATATATTCAATTCTATATATACTATGATTTTATACATTTTACAAGAAAAACGTGCCGAACTGACAAGGGACGGACGAGGGATGGTAGAAACAATCGCGTCACGCGACGAAAACGCGCGAAACGAAACACTGCGTCAGCTTGATCTTGATTCTCGATGGATTAATAAACCCATCCGCGGCGAGCAACTGAAAACAACGTGGTCATTCATTCATCGTGTAATAACCGAAGAATTATCCATAATGGGGGCCGAATTTACGGGAACTGCGATTGTCTCGCAGCTGATCCAAGCACTCTGTCACCTAACTCCCCCTCCCCCGTGTAAATATACAATGGGACCTGGATAATCTGCGAGCCAGAGGGGTGGCCGTTGCGATTCGTCATAAGAGGCGGCGAACATGTGCAGGCCGGGTTACCGATGCGAGGATGAAGACTCATAATCCTACCCGCGGATGCACGGTATATAACGGATAGGAATCGGAATCGAAGGACGGCTCGGAACGATCATCAATTACACAATCCCAGACTGGTTCTGCCGGCCGCGTAAGCCGTACGCCGGCCCGGTGTAATCGATGCAATATTAATAAACCGCGATTAGCATGTGCGAAAAATAGATCGCGAGCCGATCACTCGTGTGATTAATGATCCCGTGCAGGCCGCACGTACGTACGTACGTACGTACGTACATACGTGCCGCTATAGCAGCGCTTGCCGTGCTTTCGGAATCCGTCGAATCGTAAAATTAATAAATGACTGGCGATCGACGGGCACCGATACTCGTTACTCCGATCATGGAATACCGTGGGCCGTACGTTTGCTCGTGCGCCGCGTTTAATATAGAACCGCGAATTAATATCGATCCACGGCCACCTTGTATCCTGTCTATCCACCGATCATTACTCAGCGGTAATTCTGGCATGACTTGGCGCGCCTCGCCATCTACGATTCTACGCACGATTCTCGCTCGGCGAATGATCATGTTATTACTAGTTGTATTAGATACCGTGCGGCAACGGTAATAAAACGATCCTGTTCAATATTGACACCGGTATAAGTTTCCAACGATAAACGTCGGCGTGTGGTTTGCGGCCACGGGAGGGGCGAGCAGATTTTCTTGTCTGTTTTTAAACTCGGTTGAAAATCATTTGCCGCTCGACGTGTTCATTAAGTAAATCGTATAATTCTCACGGCCCGACTCGATGATCAAAAGTAAAATCCTCTCTTTACCGATGAATCAAAGAGATACGAAGAGGCCGTAAAACCATAAATTTCCATCCGGATTGCACGCTCGAACGAGCGGAGAGGAGTGCGGAGTGCTCGAAAACGTGGGTCAGAATGACGAATCCGTGACAATCAATTACCGAGTCGCGCGATAGAGAGAAAGAGAGAAAGAGAGAGAGAGAGAGAAAATACGAGAGAGGGAGAA
>WIUT01001683.1:0-28179 GCA_010645135.1 Tetragonula clypearis
GTGTGTGTGTGTGTGTGTGTGTGTGTGTAATATATAGCGAGATTGTTGTATATATTAAAATGTATATAGAATATCTAATTTCATATTAATCAGCTTAAGATTAATTGAAATCAATTCCAAAATTGCATAAACATAAAAATGTTAATTACCCTGCATAAGAAATGCTTATAAAACATTTTCTAGTTTTGTCAGAATATAAAATAAAATTCGCTGATATACTGTTTGATAAGTTGTGAAACACTTCTTAATTTACTTTCTCCCTTTCTGTCTTATAATTAATGGTGAAAAATACTTATTATGTAAATTTCTTTACTAATGTTAACAATACAACAAAAGTGCAATAATCTTAATAACAATGGAATGTATCTATATTTTACATTCTATAAAGTGTAGGAATGTTCAGTATCATCCTGAAATTGTTTTTATAAAATTATATGTTATGTCAATATTAAAATGTAACCACGTTGATTGGTCAGGAACACACCTGCTTTAATATATACATAGAAATGAAAGCTGATTCAAACTGAGGGATTTCATCATATTTAATATTGTAAATAATAAAGATTTTTTTTCAAATTCAAATGATTTATGAGCAAATATGTGTTGAAAAGTTCTTCATTAAAATAAAATATTTTTTAATACTATTGACTAATTTTTATAAAAATAATATGTATATCTTATATATTTTCAATAGAATTAATCTTACAAATAGAATTTTGAAGCATGTTAATTAATTATGAAATCTCTTTGTTTGAATCATTCATAATATTTACTATTGATGATATTACAATAATCGTGTGCTACTAAAAATTTTGTGAAGGAAGCAGGCTGTACAATTGCTACAAACAGATTTTGATTTGTCAAGCATCCAGTTGATCCATTATGAATTGTACTTAGTTATTGCATCTTATTTGGGGCATAGTATATTCATACCAATATGTTTATCAAGGTATTGGATTGCCCAAAAATTGAATTGCTTAATCTAAAGCTTCTATTAGTTATTTAAATATTACAATTCATGGATGCAAGAAAACATATAAGCACCTAATCTTTCATTGAGTATCAACTTCAACTTTTATAAATACTTTTAGTTTCATGCGTTTAGCACCATTATCTTTGAAGAAAAATAATTTTATATATTTTTTAGGCAATCCATTTTTAGACGGATGATTTACTGATATTGCTATCAATATTATACCAATAACTTTAGTTAAATGAGGTAATGACGCTCTAGTCATAAAATCAGACACAGGAATTATTTTGATAAACATAACAAAATTGTTACAAAATTTTTTAGAAAGATATAACTAAGTATTCAACAACCATTATTGTAACTGATTACTTTTCACTTTTTTAAGACATTTTTCATCACTTTTTTAACATTGAGATAATTGATTTTATAAGTAATAATACTAGATATATTTACAGAACAACGTAGAAGGCAGTTTGTCTGAAAGTATACAACCAGAAATTTTAATATTATTTCTTTTTAATTTAGTTAATAACGTATCGTAATTTAAAATAAGAATACAAAAGTATATTCACTTTAATTAAATAACATTTTTAAATTTTTGATATCAACTTCATTTTTAATTCTTAAATCATTGCTTTTATATTATAAAATTATAAACATGTTTGTAACATATATTTTGTAAAAAATTTTTTTCTATGTAAGCCTTACTTTTAATAATCTTAATACAAAAAATATAATTTACTTTATTGCAATAGCAAAAAATAATGGCAGTTCATTAGTTTAGTCATAATAATATTTGATTTTAGAAAAAGCTAAGTTTTTCATGTCACCAATGTAGATAAATATAGAATATTTCGATAGAATTTCTGTTTAAAAAGTCTTAAATACTGTTAAAACAAAATTCATGATTTATAAAAATACATTTTTGATAAAAAGTTCTTATAAAATAGGGAAAATATGACATTTATAAATATGTATTCAGACATTTCCCTTCTACGTTTTTTTGTAGGAAACTTATAAGTATTGAGCCATAAACGGCAGTGCCATGTTAGAAATCAAATAATTTTGCAAATTTATGAATTCATAGCAATTTGCATTAATATACTTGATGCCCTGATATAGGATATTGAATATCAATGCTATAAATGAAGTAACATTTTAAAATTCTTACAATAACTCTCTAGTGGTGCAATTCATGAATTACAGTTCCTTTGCACAATTTGCTGTAATACCCGTTGCAAAATTTGACATGTTTTTATCCATGTTTATATCTTCAAGCTAGAATAGAATTATACATGCAAATATTTAAAGTATTTAAATATTATAAAAGAAATTATTTTCATACTGAAAATTATATGTCAAAGAATGGATTTAAATTCATATAAAGTTTTACTTACACACGATGTACTGCTTAGTATATCATTTATATCTTCAATTTCTTCACTTATATCCTCGCTATTACTATGAATTTTATCTTGTTTTTGCGTCTGTGATTTTATTGGACTATCTGATTTTTCAGGATTCTTAGAAGGACTTTGATCATAAGCACTACCAGATGCAGACGAAACAAAATCTTCTTCATAATTATCTATACCATCAGTTCCTGAAAATATTATGTTTATGATTCAAAAAGTATAAAAAAATATTTAAAAATATAAAAAAAATGTTATAAAAATATACAATAACCTACCAAGCCCAATATCCATCAATTCCTTTAAGTCATTAATATTAGTTTTTTTACCATTTAATGGCGGGAGATTACTAAGTATAGAATGTGATTTTTTATCTAAAGATGGTAAATCTTGTAAAAAGGTGTCAGTATTATGTATATCATTAATATTCTCTCTTTTTCCATCAACAATAATTTCTTCAAAGTATACAGTTTTTCCAAAACTGTTTCCAGTATTAACTGGTTTTTTGTTTTGTATATTATTTACTATTTGTAATTCCAAACTATTTATATTATTTTGCTTATTTATATCTTCATTTTGATTTGTTTGCATTTCAGTAACTATAGATTCATCAAACTTAATTAAAGGCTCGGTTTTATTTAGTAAACTTGTTTGAATGAGTGTATCTATCTCAGTCTCCTTTGTTGTATGATTCATTACTGTACTTGTGCCATTTGGACTTGTAGCAAGTGTATCAAAATTCGTACTATTGTTCCCTTTGCTATCAATTCCATCATTCTTTTCATTGTATTCAGAAGTTGTACTATTCCTGAGAGAATCATTTTGTATCTCACAATTTAATTCATCTATTGAAACAGATGTTTCCTTATTTTTCTTATCAGTTATTGTCACATTTATTGGAAGTTTTGGACTTTGCTGTGAAATGCTTTCTAATTTATCTGATACATCATTATCATTTGATAATGATGTGGTTTCATTATTTAATACTTTTGGAATGGAAATTTCAAACGTGGTATTAGCTATATTTGTTGTAGTTTCAGTTGTACTAAATTTGCTGTCAGTTTCATTCTACAAAAATATTTATAATTTGTTTATATAATTAATTTTTAAATAATTTAATGTATAAATATTATTTTAATTCTTAAAAACAGTAAGATTAGGGATTATCTTGATCTAGATACCTTCTGTGTGTTATTAAAGGCACTATTCATGCTATTTTTTAAAATTTCCCCAAGTAATGGCTCATTAGATTCAATACCTAATTCTTCGCATAATTTATTTCTTCCAACATAATTATATTCTTTTCCAAAGTAAGTTTCTGGATCATATACAGATATCGTATAATCAAGACCAAAATACTCTAGGAACTCCCTAACCAAGGAAAACAATAATTTTCCTTCTGAATTAGCCAGGTACTGTTTTACGGTTTTATTGAGAAGTGGTTCTGGGTTCTGAAATATAAATTTTACACGATGAAAACTTTAATTATAACATATAGGATATTAAAAAAAGTTGCAACCAAAAACATTAGAAGCATATATTCACATGTATCATATTATACGTTATGTAAACACAAGAAAATATCAATGAAAATGAAAGAACATCAATTGATCTTGATCATTTCAATTAATTTCTATAAAGTCTCTTTTAAACATTGATATATGTTTTGCTGATTGTTATGTATAAAGCAAATTTTTTTATTTAATATTGCTGAATAACACCATATGTTCAATGTCTTTATTGTGAGAAACATTATCAATGTTTATTTTGATAAATATTGAAGTTCAGTTGCAATTTTTGTTTAATATTTATTTCTATTATTCTATATATTTAAAATCATATAAAGGGCCAATTTTTATGTAAAAATACACGAAAAAAGAAATTTATTTGCATTTATCTATTCTACAAAATTTTAACATACCATTACGGATTCTTGTTCTTCTAGAGCTAAAAATACGCTTGCCCTGAGTTCAGCCTATAACATCATAAAAAAATTTCAAAATCAAAACGTTACGTCCAAAAGTCATAACTTTAATGAAAGAAAATCTTTTGACGAACATAACCTATAAAAAAAAGATATAGTTCTTGAAAAAATTTCTATCATACCCGCACTTTTGCAAGAACACCATTATTTTCAAGGGTTTGCACTACTAAATCTCGTAATTCTGTGTCCTCCTCCATGGAAATATTTCCGTCTATCATGATTATAAATAAAAATTACTCTCACAAACACTCAAGAAATGTAAATATTTACGCTTTCCATCGCGTGTCTTCTTTTCAGATCTGTTTACCTAGAGATTATTTTTTCACTATCTAGGGAATTTAAATACGGAAACTGAAAAAAATTATTTCTACTCAATTGTTATAATTATATATTATTAATTGCTACTTTACATATTAATGTCTGTAGATAAAATTAGAGCACATTATATAGTAGACATTGTAGAATAAGTAACGTGGTAATGTGGTAAACTATAAAACTAAATTATTAAATTTATTAATTGAAACGAATATGTCGCAAAAGTTTCAGTATTGCCAATACCTTTTATTTGTTAATTGAAAGAAATCAAATTTATATAAAATTTGTAGAAAAATATTTTTTGCAATGTTGAAAATTACTTGATTAATTAGAGAAACATTTTAAAAATACAATATTCCTATATGATAACATTAAAACATACGTTTTAAATACCGGAAGTAACGTAAGTTGTGTAATTCGAAAATAACAAACATTAAATTGAATTAAATTTCTTTTTATGTTGAATTGATAAAATTAATAACACGCTACAATTTATTACACCAATTCGATTACACTTTATCGTAAAATCGAAATTTGAATATAACAGTAAAATTCACTTGCAGAATTATTTTCATGATGAAGCACAGAATTTCAAATTTTAACGTTCAATAACATTCTTTCTGTCAATTCTCTCATACAGTGCTTCCAATATAGGAATAAAGAGTTAAGTGCTTGAAAGTTGACAATTGATTGTCAAAAATATCTGTACAAAGCAATATCTTTTTCGCTAAGAATTTGATTGTACGAGCAGTTTTTGCGAAACATTCATCAGAAAGAAATAGTGGCTCAGCTATGATCGAGTCATAGAAATTTGACATATCTCCAAGTATATGTAAAAGAAATTCATAGTTGCATGATATAAAATCAGAATTGTATACTCTGAAACGTTCATCATATTTAAAAGTAGTGACTGTAAAAAAAAAAAAAAATAAATCATTAATATTGATTGTAATATATTTAATATCATTATTATTATCATTATTATTATTATTATTATTATTATTAAATCTCTCACCACAGTTTTTTTCTAGATCTATTATAAAGTATAGGGTACAAGGTATTGAAATTTTTCCATTGTATTCTGTATACCATATATTACAAGAGTATCTGTTGCCCTTTCAAATCATATCAAAATTGACTTAATTGCTAAAATTTAAATTAGTAAACGACTAAAAATGTCAATTGTCAAATGTAAAATTAATTGATAGAAGTTGTATTTACATTTATATTATAAAATGTTTTGTAAGTTACAAATTTACAAATATGAATCATTAAAAAATATTGCTAATGTATTTAGTAAACACTGACTTACCCAATTGTCATAAAAAAAAATATTTAAATCTTAATTCTTTTTAAATATGTTTTTAAAATATGTAATTCATTTTTCCTTTCTTCTTTGTTTTTAAAAAAACTCATCTAATCGTTGTTGCAGGACACAATTGCAAATCATTATTAGCGCTTTTACACATTTTTTACTACTTTTTCTACATGTGTATATAAATACATTTAATTTTAAATATCAGATTTTATGTACCTGTTGGAAAAGCAAACAACCAAGGTTTTAATTGTGTGTGTGTGTGTGTGTGTGTGTCTATATATGTATACACACACACACACACACACACACACATATATATAATTTAACCAAATATTATTAATTTTAAATAATAAATAAAGCACATATAACAAATAAATACATTAATATAATTGTTATTAATAATCAAAGTTTAAAATATTAAAAGTGACAAATCAAAAGTACAATTTGAAAATAATGAATAACCAAAAGTTGAAATTTCTTTTTATATTGAACTGAATTAATTACATAGAATACTACAATTTTTTTATTATGACTGTACTACATTTCATAGTAACATTTTATCAAAATCGAAATTTGAATAACAGTAAAATTCATTTGCAAGATTATTTTGATGACGAGGTACGAAATTGCAAATTTTAACATTCAATAATCTTTCTGCCAATTCACTCATGATAGCACCTGTAATATAGGAATAAAGAATTGACAGCTTGAAGGTTGAAAATTGATTGTCAAAAATACCTGTACAAAGCACAATTTTTCTTTTTGCTAAAAATTTGATTGTAAGAGCTGTTTTTGTTAAACATTCATCAGAAAGAAATGGTGGATCAGCTATGACCAAATCATAAAAATTTGACATATTTCTAGGTATATGTAAAGGAAATTTATAGTTATATGATATAAAGTCAGAATCATATATCCTGAAACGTTCATCATATTCAAAAATGGTTACTGTAAAAAAAAAAAAGAGAAATCATTAATATTAACATTAACATATTTAATAATATTGTTAAATCACAAATAATATATTTTTATACCTTGTCTCTCACCGCAATTCTTCTTAAGTTTATTATAAAGTGTAGGGCAAGATATTAATGCAATTTTTTCATTATATTTTGTACATCGTATAGCACCTTTTACAAGAGTATCTGTGGTTTTCTCATCATACCAAAATTGACTTAGTTGCTAGAATTTAAATTAATAAACCATTAGAAATATCAATTGTCAAATATTAATGAATAAAAGTTATATTTGCAAAATATTTTGTAAATAAATTCACAAATAAATCACTATGAATCACTATGAAATATTACAATATAAAACAATTTATTTAATAAAAACTGACTTACCCAATTCTCGTCAAAAGAAATATCAAAATTTTGATTTCCTAAAATATGTTGTAATTGATTTTCTCTTTCTGCCTTTTCTCTAAGAAACTCATTTAAAGCAGCCAGTGTTGTTGAACACAATTGTAAATCATCGTCAGTACTTTCACACATTTTTGATTAGTTTTGTACCTTGTTTATATGTGATGTACTTTATTTATAAGTAATAATTTTAAATAATCAGATGCACCTATTGAAAGAGCGAACAATTGAGGTTTTAATTGTTTATATATGCATACGTATAACTTAATCAAATATCATTATACGTGTAACTCAACTTTAAATAATAAATGAAAATACTTTTCAATAAATTAAACACGTTTAATATAATTGTCATTAATGCTAATGCTTTTACATTTTCAACTTATCGCGTTGTCTCTAATAAAATATAAAATACTAAAACGTAATTTTGATAGGTTGTAAAAGATAAAGATAGCAATAAACATGTAAGTTTTAATACTTGGAAAGATACAACAATTCCTTTAATAAAGATTACATGTTTATTGCTTCAAACTTCTTGTATTTTGTCAAGCACTTTTACCAAGTATCTTGCACACGTATATGTTGTACGTGTTTTGTTTCCCGGCTTCAAAATCATACTAAGTTAAATATCGAAGGGAAGAAGGAAATATGACGATGGAATCACAAGATGACGTAAAGTTATTTCAATCTGTTGGTTTAAGTGAACAAAAAGCTAAAGAGACTCTAAAAAATAAGCAAGTTTCTAGTAATTTAAGACTTGCTATAATAGAGGTTAGTTATTTAAATGGGCATATTTTTTAAATTATACTTGATTGTTTTAATGATGCAAATATGAATTGTACATTATAGATTTTTATGTTTGCTTGTAATTAAGAAAAATATGATTTTGCAACATATTTTATACCCTTCTAACGTTTTATTGTACCATATGTGTTATGCTTACAGGCTAATAAATATGGAATTATCTCGTCAGAGATTGGAATTTTGTTATATCATCTTGCGTCAAAAATTAAGGCTCAAATTGCAGATAAATTACCATTTCTTGCTCAATACATAGCTAAAAAGAAATTAGATACGACTCAAAGATTGGATACTGGACTAAATTATTTACTTAATCGAGTCGAAGGAAATATTGATGTATCTGATTTTGAGAATGAATGCGGCGTAGGTATTATTATATCTCCAGAAGAAATAGAATATGAAGTGGAAAAAGTAATAAGTACGCATAAAATGGAAATAATAGAAAAAAGGTATATGTGGTTCAAAATTTGATATTCGTATTAAATGAGTTATTATGGATTTTCTGTATTTTATAAAATAAAATATTACTCTATATAGGTATCATTTTAATGTTGGTCCATTGATGCAACAAGTGCGTAATACTTTAAAATGGGCAGATGGGAAAGCAATAAAAAATGAATTTGATGTCCAAATGCTTGATTTGTTAGGTCCAAAACGTGATTCTGATCTTGTACCATTACCTAAACAAGCAAAACAAACAAAAATAACAAAGTTAGAAAAAGAGAAAAGTAAATCTGGCGCTGAAACTGGTACACCAGCAACAAATGAGAAAACAGGTGCTCAGACAATAAGTGAATTAATGAAAACTAAAGTCCATTTTCATAAACCAGGTGAAAATTATAAAACTGAAGGATATATTATAACACGAAATACACATAAATTACTTCAAGAACATTTAAAAGTAACAAAGGGCAAAGTAATAACTAGATTTCCACCAGAACCTAATGGAATTTTACATATTGGTCATGCAAAAGCAATTAATATTAATTTTGGGTATGCTATATTTTATGTGATTTTTCTTTATACGATAATTATATAATCAGTATCATTTCTGAATTACATTTCAAGCAATAATTTCATTATTGCAGATATGCAGCAGCCCATAATGGAATATGTTATTTACGTTATGACGATACAAACCCTGAAAAAGAAGAAGAAAAATTTTTTGTTGGTATTCGTGAAATGGTAGAATGGCTTGGTTATAAGCCAGCTAAAATCACCTATTCTTCTGATTACTTTCAACAATTATATGAATGGGCCATAGTTCTTATTGAAAAAGGCTTAGCATATGTCTGTCATCAATCTAGTGAAGAAATAAAAGGTTTTAATCCACCTCCAAGTCCTTGGCGTGACAGACCTATTTCAGAAAACTTGCAACTATTTAATGTAATAATTATTTCTTTCAGATAAATTAATATCATAAGCAATTTTAAATTATATCATAAAATATTTCAATTTATAATATTTTTATAACAGGATATGAAAGATGGGTTACTTGAGGAAGGTGAAGCTACATTACGAATGAAAGTAACATTAGAAGAAGGGAAACAAGATCCAGTTGCATACAGAATAAAATATAGTCCACACCATAGAACAGGAGATCAATGGTGTATTTATCCAACTTACGATTTTACACACTGTTTGTGCGACAGTATAGAAAATGTAACTCATTCTCTTTGCACAAAGGAATTTCAATCAAGAAGATCATCTTATTATTGGCTTTGTAATGCTTTAGACATTTATTGTCCTGTGCAGTGGGAATATGGTAGATTAAATGTATGCTATACAGTTGTTTCTAAGAGAAAAATCAGTAAGTTAATTGAGGAGGGTATTGTATCTGATTGGGATGATCCAAGGTATTTTTTTAATATCGTATAAATGTAAAAGTTTATTATATCAATATATTTGAAAACGTAAATATTTAATATTTATTATGTATATTTTTTTGTAGATTATTCACATTAACAGCTCTTCGTAGACGAGGTTTTCCACCTGAAGCTATAAATAATTTTTGTGCACAGATGGGTATAACTGGTGCTCAAGCAATTATTGATCCAGCCGTTTTAGAGGCATCTGTTAGAGATGTTTTAAATTTAACTGCAAGTCGACATATGGTAGTTCTAGAACCATTAAAAGTAACCATTAGTAATTTTCCTCATGAAAATGCTATAAAACTAACAGTTCCTAACTTTCCTAATGAACCAGATAAAGGACAACACGACATTGTTTTTGATGAAATTGTATATATTGAAGCATCTGATTTCAAAGAGGTATATAACACTTCATTCATTTAAAGATTTATTGTCGTTTCATTAAAAATGTCGTTACGTATTTACAGAAAACGGAAAAAGATTTTAGACGTTTAGCATTAAATCAATCTGTTGGTTTGAAACACGTAGGGATAGTTTTAAAAATTAAAGAAATCAAAAAAGATAATATGGGTAATATCGTAAATCTGATTGTTACACAAGAACCCATCTGTGAAACTAACAAGCCTAAAGCTTTCATACACTGGGTATCAAATCCTCTATTGGCGTCCATTAGATTATATGAGCGTTTGTGAGTATTAAGTTAATATAATAATTTATTGATATTGATACAATAGTTATAAATTTTTTACTTGTTTTTTATCATGTTTAGATTTAAACATAAAAATCCTGAAGATCCTAATGAGGTACCAAACGGTTTTTTGAGTGACATTAATCCATACAGCAAAAAAGAAATTGTTGGATACATTGATGCAAGCTTGGCAAAGTCAGCAAAAATTTTTGAGAAATTTCAATTTGAACGTATTGGCTTTTTCTCTGTAGATCCAAACACAACATCGGAAAAGGTAATTATAATCATAATATTAATATTAATATTATTATTAATTATATTTATTTTTTATAGCTTGTTTTTAACAGAACAGTAACATTAAAAGAAGATACAGGAAAAGTGTAAATAAAATTATATGCATTCAAACATTATGTATGGTTATGTACGATATATATTATGTTTTATATAATATTTATAAGTATCAATGATGTTTAAGATAACACAACTTTTCATACTTCTAAAATTTTACAGTTTATCATTATTAAATGGACAACAAATAAAAAATATTTAATTCATCATGCAAGATTCGTATGTAGGAATCATATATTTAATATTTATAAAAGCATCTTCACCTCCATATATTTCAAGTAATGCAAGAGTTTCTTGTATTATATCTGCGACGTTTTCACCTCTTTGTTGCGAGTAATCAATACCTTCTCCAAGATTCACTGAAATATATAATTTAACTTGTATCATTTCTATCAATTACAATAAATTAAAATCTTACCATTTCTATCTTTTAATAAATTAAGTACTGGTAAGATTTGTCTAAAGTATGGTACTAAAGCTTCTCCAATACAATCTGCTGAACGTACAAGATGTTGAATAGTTCTCAGTGTTGCACATATAACTTCTGGCATTTTTGTATTTAAGGCTTCTATAATAAACAAAAATTCATAGAATCATACAATTTGTAAAATTAAATTATTTAAAATAAAAAACAAGTTACTTTTAATGGGAATTATTAATTGTGGCACAACAGGTAAAATTTTAGGGCCGCCATGTTCTAACATATCAGATATTCCTTGTTCTACTATGAACTTAATTGGTTGTTCAGTTTCTGTTAATCCATCAAAAAATAATGGCAAATAATGATGGAAATCTAAATCTTCGATGTTAACTTTCCAGCTAAGTTTTATGCCGTAACTATCCTTTTCTAATGCAACTGGAAATACACCCCATTCATAAAATTTTCGAAAAGTTGATGGTTTAGGTGGTTGTGGTTTGTATAATTCATATCGAGGAGGCTTTTCAACTATAGTGTTTTCCTAAATATATTATAAATAAATATTAAGCCACGTAAATATAATTTTTATAATATTGAAATATTACCTGTAAAGCTTGAATAGTAAAAGCAGGAACAATTCTGGGTTTCTTCTTTTTATGTCCTGATAAGTCTTTCCGGATTTCATTCCAAAATTTTGTTTCATTTACCATTCCGATACGCTTTTCTTACGTTAATATTTAATCACAAAATGATTTGACAAATAAAATATTATAGAATATATTACACAATTTTATTCATTAAAAGGATACTAAAAGTATAAAACTGCATTTAATATTGCTGATTTGTTTTAGACATACTGTATTACAGTAATTTAATATACAACAAATATGGATCAAACATGTTCCCTAGCAACACATGTACACATTTATATTTAAAGATATATGTATTTTTCTATCTTAACTATTGAAATCTTTTCATTTATGTACATAAAATTCTTTTCTATAAAGTATATAATAATTAATTTACAATTTTGTAACTTTATTGAATTGTGGATCATCAAATATCAAATCTCTCTTCATTGGTTCATCTTTATCAGCTGTGTTTCATTAATAAGGAAAATATATTGAAAATATATTAAAAATTAAAAAAATATGTAAAATATATATAAAATTGAAACTAATTCCTTTGAATTTAAAGAAATAAATTTGAAAAGGATATTTATGAAGTAATTTGAAAATTCCTGTTCCTACAGGAACAGGAATACCCACTATTATTGATTCAGACACACCACAAATAATATCCTTTTGTCCATAATAAGCTGCATCAAATAGATGATCGGCTGTCTTCTCAAACTATTAAATAATTATCTATTAGTATATGACATTTAAATATAATATAAAAAATATAAATATATTTAACATTTTACCGAAGCTAAATTTAGCACAGATTCCTTCATTTTAGCTAAACCTTGTCTTGTAATACCTAGTACTTCTCCCCTACTAGTCATTAAATCTGCTACAAGCATTGGATGTCTTCGATCAATACTCATTCCATGATTTTCCATTACTAATTTGATTTCTGTCATTATAGTTGTTCTTGCAGCCTCAATTCCTAGTGTTTTGAAAACCTAAAACATCATATTTATATAGTAGACAAATAAATAAAAAAATTTTATATTTACCTCAATAGTATTGTTTGAAGTTGTATTTTTGCCTAAAACGCCAAGAGTTGCCATCACTTCTCGCATATTATCTCCTTCTACAAATAATTTATATTTTGTTTTACCACTTGAATCGTCATTATGAATTACAGCTCTAGAAACTGATGGTAGGCCCTGCAAATTGTACAAGAGCAAGAGAACCATGCAATTTTAAAATTAAATATAATTAGAATATATTTATTCATAATATGTGTATTTTTATATAATTTTTATATAACGTGTATTTTTCTGATTTACCTTCACAACAATATGTGGAATCATATCTTTAAGTAGCGAGAGAGCATGATTTAAGCTGTATTTAGTTTTATTTGGATTCACAGTGATGATAGAATCTCCTCTCACAGTTACTAGTTTTGGAGTCAGTTTTAATTTTGATGTACAAATTCTATATAAATTAAAATTTAAGTTTTTGTTTTGAAACACTCTATTTTATATTACAAACATAAATTGATACACTTACGAATAACGTATGGAGTGAACATCTACTTCTAACTTTAATAATTTTATTCTATCAATATCTAACTTGATCAATAGAAAACAATCATCTGGTAAATAGACTTCTTCAATATATTCTGTCACTTCTCCTAAAGTAGTTTTTTCAATTCTGCCTTTTACTTTTCTGGCAAATTCCGGATCCGTGTCATTTTCCTAATATCAAAATGAAACAAAAAATGAAATATATTCATTTTTCGCATACATAAAATTTGAAACGCATTATAATATACTTAAATAGAGAACTTACTAAAGCTGCTGTGATGATCGGAGTACTAATTTTAGGATTTGCATTAATAATTTCTTTAATACGTGGTACACCTTGAGTAATATTCATAGATGCTACACCGGCAAAATGAAATGTTTTTAATGTCATTTGTGTACCCGGTTCTCCAATGCTTTGTGCGGCAAGTGCACCCACAGCAGTACCTGGTTCTATCTTTGCTTTCATATATTTTTCTTTACAGGTATGAATAAATTCAACTAACTGGGAAACTGTGAGTCGTTCAAGTTGAAAAATTACAGGTATGTCTAATGGAGCATTATGTCGAAGACGTATTATTTTACGTGCTACACTTTTCAGGAATGTGCTACAAGAGTAAGTAATATTTAATAATTTCTTTTTAGTAATATATAGTAATATTTTATTTCAGAGATAAATGCTGTACTCACGATAATTCTTGTTTAAATTCTTCACTAAGACATTCATAATCTTTAGAATTTAATAATTCATTTGTAGCTTTAATTATATCAAGACTATCTAGCGGTTTCTCATTTTTACATGGCGATTTGGCTCTTACATGATCTAATACTCTCTTATAATCTACTGGGCAGTCTTTTCCTATTAAAACAATTATTTTATTATTTCACAGTCAATATTATGAATAATATTATCTTACCTTCCATGTATGTGGGATCTAAGCCATCACCACCATACAATATTTGTATAATATCTCCCACTGAATTACGAACTGTCATATCATAATGAAGGCACAGATCTTCTAAACTCTTAACTAATCGTCGTTGCATGTAACCAGTTTCTGCAGTTTTAACTGCTGTATCTACAAGGCCTTCTCTTCCACCCATTGTATGAAAGAAAAATTCAGTTGGTGTTAAACCAGAATAGAACGAGTTTTCTACAAAACCCTTAGCTGCAGGAATCTTTGAATGCCTTTCAAAGTGTGGTAGAGCTCTGTCTTCAAATCCATTTGGAACTCTATGACCGCTGATAGCTTGTTGCCCCACACACGCTAATCAAAATGAAAATATTGAAATATTAAACAAATTATCACTCAATAATAAAATAGTTTTGTTAGTTACGTGTATAAATATTACATGTATATACATATATATTGATAAGCATACCAATCATTTGAGAAATATTAATAAAGCTTCCTTTACTGCCAGATAATGCCATAATTAATGGACTGTTGCTTGGATGAAGTTCTTTTAAACATGCTTTACCAGCATGATCACGAATTACTGAAAGTTCCTTTAATATCATTGCTTCTAATGTTTCTTCCTCTGAACAACCAGGTTGACATATAAGACGCCCTTCTTCCATTTGACGAATGTATTCTGTACATTTAGAATATCTAAATCATAATTTAAAAAAAAAAAACAAATCCATATTATTTGTAAATACTTTTATTTGTGACATTTAAGACTACACTTACCCGGCATTTAGAAGTTCTTCTTTAGATTTAAGAAGTGCTTGTCCAGGTGTAACATCCCCAATACCAATAGAAAAACCTCTATTCATGAGAAAGAAACTTGCCAGTCTTGCTAGTCGCCACATAGCTGTTGTTGCAATATCTTCACCCCAATCACGTAATAGGATGTAAAATATGTTTTGTTTTGACCCCGAACCTAAAGTTGATTTATCCATGGTTCCTGCTAATAATTCTGAATTCCGTATAATAACATCTGCAATTTGCATCACTTTCATTATTATCCTACAGTTTAATAATAATTATTATAAAATTGTATGCATTAATGAAGTATACGCACAGGAATCATTAATACACAGTTCTTCGTTAGTAGTATAAGCTCTTCCTTTAGTTTTTAAATTAGCTTTAACGTTACAAGTATTGTTAGGTTTTAAAATTAAACTAAAGATTTGTTTTCCTGTCCATAACATAGTTGGTTTTAAAATAGCTGGTTCAGGAAGATTTATAGACATAGCAATATCAGGTCCTGCTAAAAGACAACCAGCTAATGCACTTGCTTGAGCTTTATTTAAAAACATGTCCTTTTGTGTCAAAAGGTATCCGCCGGTAATAAAATCCTGTGTTGCAGCTATTAAAAGTTCTCCATTACGTGGTGTAACTAAATTTGATTTATTCTAAATAAGTAAATAACAATATATAAAATTATTTAATAATTTATACTTTAACACAAGAAAATATAGTTAATATAAAATTTATATATTACCCCCATTAAAATTAAAGCTTCTGCTCTTGCTTCTTCAGTTTGGGGAAGATGTAAATTCATTTCGTCGCCATCGAAATCAGCGTTATAGGGAGTACAAACACATTCATTAAATCTAAATGTTCTATGCTCTAATACTTTTGCTTTATGTGCCATAATACTTAATTTATGCAAAGATGGTTGTCTATTGAATAATACTACATCGTCGTCTCTCAGATGTCTTTCAACGATGTCACCATACTATTGAACAAAATATATATAATTACTTGCAGACCAATTAACAAATATTGTTGGGAAGCTTAGATTAGTGTGAATATAAAAATTAATGCAAAATTACCTGTAAATCTTGAGCAATTTTTTGTCGATTACCATATCTTAAGAATTTTTTAAATTGTGTTTTTCCCTGTTGTATGAAATTTGCACCTGGGTGTACATCTGGACCATTTCTTACAAGTTTCCTCATTAGTTCTATATTTGATGGATTAACTTTCTCAGGATATGTTAAAATTTTGGCGACATGAATGGGTACGCCAACCTAAGAAGTATAAAACATATTATTTAAATATTCAAAATCATTTATTAATAATTTACTACAATAATATTATTATTAAACAAAACTGACTTGTTCGATTCTAAGATTAGGATCTGGTGAAATAACGGTACGACTAGAGAAGTCCACACGTTTTCCAGATAAATTGCCACGAAAACGACCCTGTTTTCCTTTTAATCTTTGAACCAATCCTCTTCCTGATTTTTTTGGCTAAGATTTTCAACAACTTATTACTGATATTTCAAAGCAAAAAATAAATTCAATAGTTCTTTGTAACTTACTTGCATGTTAGCAGGTATACCAGACATTTCACTATTTATATAAAGAGCACAATGTAGTTGTAAAAATTCCCAATCCTCATTGTACATTTGTACTTTAGCTCCACTTTGTCTATGTTTCCGAATAACATCATTGATAAAAACTATTTCTGATAATTTCATTGTTAAATGGTCTTCTGTTGTACCAGCTTTTATATCAGACACAACACTGGGTCTAATACAAATTGGTGGGACAGGAATTCTTGTTAATATTAAATCTTTTGGCAATGCACACTCTGTATTCATCATTAATAAAGGAATATCACTTTCTGGTATTTTTTCCAAAATGCTTTGTACCTTAAATTGTGATACTGTTTTACAAAAAGGGAAAATATTTAGAAAAAAATATTACAAATGAAGTTTCTTTTTTACCTCTAAAGGATTTAATACATTAACCAATCCACTTTGAAGTATTCCTTCTAACGCTTTATTATCCTCAAGCACATTGTTATATTCTGCTAATTTTTCTTGAACAATGGCATCTATTTTTCTCTTTGCTTTATATTTCTCATGAACTATTTTAAGTAAACCAGATTTTTTAACAGTCCCATTAAGATCTCCACAGTGCTGACAAATTGTTATCTTTTTAGTTTTATTCAAAATTTGTTTACGTAGTGTTTTGCGCGCTAAGTATCCCAAATTAGGATTTAACACCTTAGCTAAATAATGCTTTTTGTCCACTTCGGATAGCAAAACATGAGAACAATTCTATAAATTAAGACGTTATAATTATCATCACGTTTGATCAATTTAACGTTGAATAAAATAAATGGTCAATTACTTTGCAAATAGTTTGAAGAATACCAATGATGGATTTAAAATAACCAACATGAAAAACGGGCAATTCCAAATCAATGTAACCAAAGTGTCCGATACACTCGCTTAAAGTTTTACCGCATGATGTACAAGTGGTAGTATTATTGCAAGTTCCCTTGAATATTAACATTAATAATTATTTATAAAGAACGCGTCAATATATGAAAAAAGATTTTCTTATATTCTAATTACCATCTTCCTATCAAGAACTCCATATGGAACTGGAGTATGCTCAACATCCTGATTGTATAAATTTTTTGCCACCACATGTATATGGGCTTGCCTTTCCATGTTGTGGCGGCTATCCACTCCGAACGACACATGAGAGCTAAAAAGTGAAAATGAATAAAGTTAAAGGGAAAAAACAAGAGATACCAGTTAAATACAAAAGCTCTAGTTATTATTCAATGTTTTCTATTGGCCAAAACATTGAATTAGTCAGATAAATAGGTACGACAAGAGATTCGGTTATTTCATAATATAAAACTTACTTATGTTATTTATTTTTTTTTTTTAAATAATGAAAACAATTTTAAAAAATCCATCAAAGTGAATTAATTATTATTAAGTAATTTCACACGTACATTTTTCGAGCTACGTCTGTTTCTCTAAATTGTTCCTTTACCATTGCGAAGGTTATGTTATTTATTTCTTCACGATACGATATATAGTACGTTGCTGCAAAGTAAAATTTATTTATAAATTAACAATAATTATATTACGCGAAACAAACGACAAGGTAAATAAATCTAAAACTACTGCAGAATATACATTACTCTTTCACATGAATTACCAAGAAAAAAAGCGGAGAATTCTTGAAACACGTGTTGTTCTGTTCCTGTGCTGCCATCTCGAATTTGACAGTTTTATACGTACGATCTCAAAGCAAATTAATTAATGCGTGCGTATACTGATTGAACAGTAATGAAATATTTACACAAGATTTTCTTACAAATAGTTCAACATTCCTATTTCTTTTTTTCGCTAAATTAATTTTCATTTTTTTCTTTTTATCTCGTGTAATAGACATTCTGTGTAAATAGTTTTAGATTTATCTGCAATTTGAGGTTACACGTTACGTGCACATGCATCGTATATACCTGCAATAGTGTGTCGCAAGAGTGCACGCTGACGCGACGCGTGTATTGCCTGTGACATTGTGTTTTCTTTATTTGTTAATTTTTATCGTGTGAAGTATTATTCAGTTGATTTGGATACCGTGCCTCTGTTCAATCGAGATACGCTTGAAATATGTCAAAAGTAAGTTGGGAAATTCTCGACGAAATTCCAACTTGATTGAGGTTAAACGCACTCGTTTAATTCTGATTCCGCGGTTTCAATGCTTTCTGTTCTCTTTCTAGGATATACGATCGTATTTCCAGCCAATTAAAACGAACGCCAGTATCGCTCCGTCGAAAGCCACCAAAAGACGGATCATCTCGTCCGATGAAGATGAAGATGAGAAGCCTAAGTCGCCGCTCAAGCGGTCCAAGGTTTCAATATATTTTGTTTATCTCACGACTTAACTCTTCAAAGTTCTTCCTTTAGCTTTTAAAACGAAGAACTTGCGATGACTTTGCTTCGAATAATTTTCATCGAATGTGATTCGATGTTATTTTAGAAAACAGAGATATCGGAAAGGAAGATGATCGATTCTGATTCCGACAGAAAAAGTATGAAAGTTCTTTCACCTGCTGATATGTTTGGCAAAACGCCAGTAAGCAGGCAAGAAGCACCTAAAATATCTAAACAAAAGAAGGTAATACGTATACAGGGTAATGACAAATGATATAGTTTCTAAAGGGAATAAGTCATTTGCTTAGCTAAAATCAAAAATTTGTTTATAATTTTGAGAATATATTAATTTCTTAGCGTATATTTATTAGATCTTTGTTTTTTTTTTTTCATTTCGCGTGAACTTTCTATTCTAAGACCTTTTGAACCATTTTTTTTAAAAAGTATATATTGATTTTGTTAAATATTATAGAAATCTATAAAAGCAGCTAGGATATCTAAATCGTTACAAAAGAAGGTAATGATAATGTTTTATTAATGTAAAGTAATTGTATTAATTACTTTGAGTAACATGTATTAATTTTATTCAATGTCGTAGGAGGCTGAAGGTCACAATAATGACGATTTCGAAGCTACTTTATGTCAATTAGATACATCTGATATTGAACAGAAATATTTGACTGAAACTAAGATTGATGAAGGTATAAATATAAGCAAATTGCAATAAACAATATATCAAATTTAGCGTTATGTAATGTATTGTGTTAACGTATTATTTTTTTTATATTTATTAGATTCTCAATTATCTGAGAGCAGCGTTGAAAATAAAGGAAAGTCACCTGTGAAAAATGAAGAAAATGAAAAGAAAAAGATATTTAATAAACCAAGTCAAAGAAAAGATAATAAGGGACATGAATCAAAGAATATAAAACATTCTAGTAGTAGTTCAAATGAAGATATTGAACGTAAGACTTCCGAACGCAATAGTAAGTCTAGACAGACAAAGAAATCTAAAACTTCTGCTATTTCTAAGATGCAAGTTGAATATAAAGAAACAAAGAAAATTTCTCCCAAAAAGATGGATACTCCTGATATATATGAAGAAAAAATTGAAAAAAAGAAACAACATGTTGCAATGTATCAGCAATATCTTCAAAGAGGAGGAGCCAGAAATCCAGGTTCAAAAGAAATCCCTGTTGTATGTAGTAAATGGACAATATCACTTGTAAAAGAAATTTTTTTCAAAAATGTTTTAGTGTATATGTAAAAGACAAAAGTAATTAAATTTCAGGGCGCTGAAAATTGCTTGGTAGGATTAAGTTTTGTAATAACTGGTGTTTTGGATTCTTTAGAAAGAGAGGAAGCTGATGAACTTATTAAAAAATATGGTGGACGAATTTTACATCAAATTTCAAAAAAGACTGACTATGTTATAGTAGGTGATCAAGCTGGTCCTACAAAATTGTCGAAAGTAAGAAGAAATATTAATATGTTTAAATTTCATTTTGACTGATTGTATTATGTACACAAAATTCAGTTTGCTAATGATTTAAACTAATGATTAGGCTAATAGTTTAAACATAAAGAAGATATCAGAAGATGATTTATTAGAACTAATACGAACCAGACCTGCTGGCCAATCTGATAATGCAAAGCAATCTCCTGTAAAATCAAAAGAGAAATCGAAGAAAAGATCGATAGAATCAGACGAAACATCATCAAAGAAAGTAAAAATTACTTCAAATGAAGAAACAGAAAAGACAACAAAAATATGTTCACCGCGCAAAAAGGAAAGTAGTAATAAAGAAATCGAAGATTCCTTGAAAGTATCGTCACAGATACAAGAATTTAATAATAAAGATATAAAAGTAAAACCTTTGATTGAGAAGCAACATAAAGAATCGGTTGTACAAAATAAAGAAGAAATAAATGATATAAAAGATATAAAAACGAACATTTCACAAGATGTAAGGAATAATATATAAATAAAACAAAAATAATGTTAATCTTTTTAACTACTTTTACATTAAGTAAAATAAAAGTTTTATATTAAATTTTTTTTTTTTTTTTTTTAGGTAAATGGAAACATACCAGTGCAAGCATTGGTTGAAAAATATAGGCCAAAAACTATGAAACAAGTACTAGGACAACAAGGAGACAAAAGTAATGCTAAAAAAATATATACTTGGTTAGTGAATTGGCATAAAAATCAAAGTGGTCAAGTGAAACATACAAGACCGAGTAATTATTTTACTTTTCATGTATAAAACATTTCTAGTATTTAATACAATTTAAACTTTTACTAATTTTGTTTATGTTAGGCCCTTGGGCAAAAAATGATGATGGAGCTTTCTTCAAAGCTGCTTTGTTATCTGGTCCTCCTGGAATTGGGAAGACTACAACTGTCCAAGTTGTTTGTAATGAGTTAGGTTTTGATCTCATAGAATTTAATGCATCAGATACTAGAAGTAAAAAACTTTTGAAAGAAGAAGTATCAGAACTTTTATCTAACACTACGTTAAAAAGTTATTTTCAAGGTATATTTATTTGTAAATATTTCTAAAATAGGTAATTAAATTTTTGTTGACATATATTTTATAATAATAATATTACAGATGTTAAAAATAAACCATCATTGAAACACGTATTATTAATGGATGAAGTGGATGGAATGGCTGGTAATGAGGATCGTGGTGGTCTACAGGAATTAATTAATTTGATCAAATCAACTGATATACCTATTGTTTGTATTTGTAATGATCGAAATAATCCTAAAATGAGAACGCTTGCTAATTATACGTTTGATCTCCGTTTTCCAAAACCTAGATTGGAACAAATTAGGGTAAAATAACATCGAATTCAAAATATTTTATTATTATTTACATTATTTGATAGCTCTTTTTTTTATATACAGGCTGCAATGAAATCTATATGTTTTAAAGAAAATATTACAATTTCGAATGAAGATCTTGATCGTTTAATCGAATCAACTAATCAGGATATTCGTCAAGTTATTAATCATTTGGCATTATTTGTTGGGCAAACTGGTTCTCAAGAGAGAAACGGAAAGAAACATATAAACAAAGATTTGAAATTGGGTCCTTGGGATGTTGTGAAAAAAGTATTTTCCGTAGAAGAACATAAACACATGAATATAAATGATAAGAGTGATTTATTTTTCCATGATTACAACATAGCACCATTATTTGTGCAAGAAAATTATTTACTAGTTATACCGCAAGCTCCGAAGTATGTATTTCTGTAAAATGATATATTTATTCCTTTTTTATATGAACTACGCAATTTAAATTGTTGTATATGCCTGAAATTATAAAAAAATATTCGTAATATTTGAAAAAAATCAATTAATTTCAACGTTATTTACATTTAATGTTATTTTTATATTTTTATACAGAAATAAATTGTTAGAAAGAATAGCAGAAAGTGCTGAAAGCTTAGCACTAGGAGATATAGTTGAAAAATCTATAAGAAGTAATAATGCTTGGTCTCTTTTATCAGTACAAGCTTGTTATTCTTCTGTAATTCCTGGAACAGTAATGTCTGGTCACATCGGTGGTCAAATTAGTTTTCCAGCTTGGCTTGGACGCAATTCAAAAGCTGGTAAATTTAATCGGTAATTTTATAGTTAATAGTTTCTCCTATCAATTATTATTATATTATTATATAAAATTCTTAACGATATGATTTGCAGTTTAATGCAGGAAATTACTTTACATGCACGTTTGGCTACTGGTGCAAGTAAGGAGGCTATAAATTTAGATTACATTAAACCTCTAACAAGTACTATTATCAGACCTTTAGTAGTTGATGGTATTGAAAATGTAAATGCAGCAATAGATGTTATGAACAATTATCATTTACTTAGGTTAATATTTCTTTAAAATTTATTATATAAATATTAATGTTTTATAGTATTAATTTTTGTCGTTAAACTGTATTATTTTTGTTATTATAGGGAAGATTTAGATTCTATGGTAGAAATTTCTTTGTGGCCTGGTGATCGTGATCCATTTCAACTTGTAGATAGTAAGGTATGTTATAAATTTTAAATAGTTTTTAATCATTTTAACATATTCAGGTATGAATTAGTGTAGCAAAAATTCATCATATAGGTAAAAGCTGCTTTTACAAGGGCATATAATAAAAATTCTGTAGCTGTACCATATATAGTGAGTGATACATCAAAGAAAAAAGCAGTGTCAAGTGTACAAGAAGATTTCTTGGTAGAAGAGGAAGAAGAAATGGATTCTGATCAAAATGACGATAATGTTGATACAGATAAAATGATTAAGGTTTGTTAGAAAATAATTTACATTATTAAGATTATATGTATATAATTATGATATTATTTATTATAATGTATCTCAGGCAAAAAAAGCTGGTACAAGCAAGAATATTGAATCAAAGGCTAAAAATACTAATAAAACTGAGGAGAAAGGCAAAAAAGATAGTAATAAGCCTAGTAAACGTGGAAAAGGACGAGGAAAAGCAAAATAATACAAAAATGTAAAATTGGAATGTGATTTTTATTTGGAAGAAAGTAAGAATTTATCATTTCCTAACACTTATATATTTTTATCTTTTATTTTGCAAAAAATGATATCATAAATCACTTTTTGATGCATCTTTTTATGTGACAAATGGACAAGTAACTTTTTTGAAATAATATTCAAAAGGATATATTTTTTACTCATCTGCTTCAGTTCCTTCAAAAGATGCGAGTTCTGATCTAGTTTGTACGCATTCTGAAATAAACAAAATTTGATAAATTAGCATATATTTTTGTATTGCATGATTATTCGATTATATAGATTGTATATAGATAAAGATAAATTGTATTTTATTGCAAATATACATACGTCTTGCTCTCGGTTTCCATCCAATATATTCATTCGTTTTTTTATTTTCTGCTGTAAGCCAATCTGTCAATGGTTTAAAGTACTCTAAGAGTCCAGCAGACTCCATATTTTTCTGACCTGTGATTCTTTCCATTGCATCTTGCCAAGGTTTAGAAGATCCCAATTCCAACATGTTCCTATATTATAGTGATAAGCTTTGATAGATACTAGTAGCAATTTTATATAAAATAAATTATAGAATTGGAAAAATGGAAACTTACTTCAATAGATTTCCAGCTGCTTTATTATTATAAATATCACATTCGTGTAATAGTTTTGAATTTGGATTTTGTGGATCGTATTGTTTTGCTTCAATGCAAAGCGCTTTATGGAATTGGAATTGCACCACAAAGCTCACAAAATATCTCATATACTCAACATCAGCTATAATATGATATTTCGCACCGGGGTCAAAGTCATCTTCTGATCGATGTACCGGAGGCTCAATACCTTGAAATTCTTCAGCAAGATCCCACCTAATTAAAATAAAATTAAATCAATTTTTTTTATAATTTTTCCAAATTTCAATTATCGTAGCTTAATTAAACATAACTTAAGCGACGATACTAACCAATTGCAATTATAATTGTCCGACGTGACTTGTCCTTGGAACACATTCCAGCGCCATTTATCCATCATATATGCAAATGGTAAGAAGACAATTTTTTCGAGGCCTTTCAAGAAAAGATGGTTAATATTGGCTTCCGTGTCGGTTGAATCATCATCTAATAATCTAAAATATAACAAAATGGATGAAATCTCATTCGACCAATTGTCGCTATTACTATAGTTCCAGTTTCAAAAAATATATATCGAGCTTACACCGTCGGACTAATTGAAATATGTGAAATAAAATTCTCCAAATTATATATAATTAACGTGTTATTTACTTAATGGCTTTCAGGTGGCTCGGTGTAGATGCGCTAAGTGATATAACATCGCCAACAGCTTCATGAAATCCTGGATTCGCACCCTCCTTGAAAACATTGGGTTGATCCTTGTATTGCAGATAATATTCCACATGACCCATCTCATGATGTGCAGTCAACAAATCTTCCATGTTAACTCTGGTACACTGTTTAATTCTAAAGTCCTTGCCATCGTAGAAGTCCCAGGCACTCGCGTGACAGATTAATTCGCGGCCTTTCGGTTTTTCCAATATCGATCGTTGCCAGAACAGATCGGGCATTGCAGTGAGATTGATCGAGGTGAAGAAGTCCTCGGCAACACGGAAAATAGTTGTGGCGTTATATCCTGAGGAATCATTTGCACAAAAATTAAACAGATCTGTCTGTAAGTTTGGCATTCAATCTTTTAATCTTGTATTTGTTAGAATTAATTGTACACCACTTATTTATATAAAATTATTGATATAGTACATTTCAAATGAAAATCTATTTGAATCAATTAATTGTAAGTGAATCTGAGATATTTTATTAATTGATATGTGTATATATATATATATATTTTTTTTTTTGTATTACATACATACTATATTTCTTTTATATTATTTTAATCATAATCTTTTGATCTACATCGTGCATTAACGTGACATTCATTTCGTGTTAATTTATGCTATTCATATTTAGGGATTTTTGAAATTTGATTCGATGAATTACCCGCTTGTCACGTGCTCTGTATATCAAATGCAAAATACTCGAAATTTTGTATACTAAAGTTTAAAATATAAAAATACAATATTGACAATAGCAAAATAATTAAAGATTACAGTTTATAAATACTTATATTAGTTCCTGTCGTCAATATTTTTTTTTTTTTTTTTTTTTTTTTTTACGGAATGAATTATGCCACGAATCTTGTCAATTTATTTATTTAAATGCTAATCGAATTACCTTGTTTGATCATGGCACGAGTGACGTCTGGCATTTGCTTGCCCGGGTATGGAATAGCGAAGTCTGCGATGTTCGTCCAAGTTTGCGCCCACATATTGCCCAACAAGTGCGCCGGGATAGGGCCATCTTTCGAAACGACGTTCTCGCCATATTTTTTTCGAAGCTCTCGGCGAACGTACGCGTGCAATTGCAAATAAAGAGGTTTCAACTGTTGCCAGAGCGCCTCTGAAAATATTTCGCGTACAAGTTAAAAAATTGCATACCCCGGTGATTTCCCGGCTCGTTTCAAAAAGTTTCAAAAGTTCAAATATCATATATTCAGGTCTTTTACATTAGTTGAACGAGCACTGTTTTCCAAGATTCGTCGTTATTTCGCTTACTTCTTGCTTTAGCTTTTATTTCTCTCTTATTATCATTCAGTCGATTTCAATCTTCTAACGTCTGACTTACCAATTTGCTCGGGGAAGTCATCAGCCTCGTAATCTTTCAGCCAATAAGCCGCGTTGTCGGAATAATTGTTCAACGTGGCAGCCAGGTTGCTCAGTTCAACGTATTTCGGGTACAATGATTTCACTTTTTCGCCGGTTGCTCTCCTCCATTCAACCCAAATGTATTTCAGTTCCTCGGGATCGCGGCTCTTCATCAGAAGTTCCATCAGTTCCGGTTCCAATGCCAGGTCACATTTAGTACGGTTCTTGTAATCGCAGATTTTCGCCGTGCTGTAGATGTTCTCCATGTCGCTTATAATTTTCTCGTACTCTTGATAACGCTGCAATATATAATAAATAAACGTATCCGATTAATCCTCGTGTTACACTTAAACGCGCTTGTGGAAACAATTTTTTGCGGTATATACCGTGAAGTATCAATAGCGCAAATATCTGTCGCGACTATACTAGCTAAAGTTTGTCAAATGAAACATGAAAATGTATGTTGTATAAAATTTGCAATAATCGCATCTCTTGTCTTCTATACGTAATTCAAATTCTACCGGTACAGTCGTGTTTCATTGAATGAAATTTCCAGAATTTTACAAACGAAATTTCCTCCTTGCCACCGTGTAATATAAGAACCGTGGGTAGGTGTCCTAGAGTCTCAAGCTAGAGTCTTCGTCGAATCACAGATTGACAAAATAATACGATTGTTACATCTTCGGGAAGTGCCGATCGTCCCAGGACACTGAATTTCTTGAATTGTCGCCGTATCCCTGAATCTTTGATGTCCTTCCAAGGGTATTCGTTCACCCTCTCCCAGGCGGATTTGAAGTACCGTGCCACCTCCGCGGAGATGTTCAGCTTCTTTGCTAAGTTCTCTTCGGTTAAGTTCGCCGCGTACTCCCAATTTGCCAGCGTGTACTTGTTGTTCCATTCGCCGTATTCCTTGTTCAGTTGTTGCAGAAATTGTTTGGCCCTTTGGAGGTCTTGTTCCGAATCAGATGCGGTGTTACTGGCATCTTCGGGCGTTGGTATTCCCCATACCACCGTCACGAGGATCGCCACCAATAGTCTGAAATAGAAAATGTCACGTTGTAACGTTTGTTGCGACGTTTAATAATGTCGTTTAATTAATTAATCGAATTAATCGGTGAAGAATATACATCGGAAATCAGTCAGAATCTCTCGGGACGAGAAATAATTGTGCGTAGAAGAAGAAAAAAAGCAACAGAATTGAAGATTAACACTTTACCGACCGGTAGCCTATCAATCGGCTAACATATTTTAACACTTTATCGACCGTTAGCCTGTTAATCGGCTAACTATTCACCGCTAATACACGGTCGGTAAAAAGTGTTAAATATCGTATCGTACGGTTATAGAAATTTTATTATTCCCAAAATTGTGGAATGTTTGTTGAAGTACAAGAGTCTCTGGAAAAAGCAAGATTTGAAGGAATTTTATTGCTACTTAGCACTTTACCGACCGATAGCGGTAAGTAATAGACGATTAATAGGTTACCGGTCGGTAAAATGTTAATATCGTATAATAATACATTTGTATATATTAATATACGATATTACCGGTTGGTAAAGTGTTAAAATATATAAATATATTGTTATACGATATCTACACTTTACC
>WIUT01001684.1:0-28178 GCA_010645135.1 Tetragonula clypearis
TATATATAGAGAGTAATATATATATATATAGATATAGATATATATAGAGATATACATATGTATATATACATACGTAGAATATGATTCACGTAACTTGCACACCTGAAGTAACTCAAATTATGCGTCTAATGAAAAATTGTTTAATACAAAAGTTGTACGGTTTTGAGGGAGGAAAAGACACGGTATATCAATTTTTTATAGGTTTTGAAATTTCCAAGGTCATCTTTGTTCTTTTTAATCGGACTATATTTGTATTTTTTTTTTTTTTTATCATAAATCCAAGAGTATTCAATTTCAAAAAAGTGAACCATACTTGTTCCAAAGCTAGTTCAAGGAGATATTTTACGATAATTTGCCTCGAAGATGAGAATTTCGTAGAGCATTAGGACTATTCGCTTGCGAACATATTAATGTTCCATTGACGTTGATGATCCTCTCTCATCCAATGGGGATTATTTGGTCCCCGATAATGTAACTTGACATTACCATGATTGGTATAAATGTTGCTTCGTCCATGAACAATACATTTTCTAAAAGTGACTTTTATTAACACTTACCTGCTGCAAAAAATTACTCAGTAAATTTTGTACTCGGATTTTGAAAGTCGGACTCGTGGAGCTCCTGACAGAGATATGGGTGCATTTTATGCATGAAGAATTCGAAGTATACTTAATTGACTAATCGCAGATTGTCGTGTATCAACATGTGGATTGAATTCTACAGCTTCTAAGACGGCAACAGCATTTTCTTCATTGGTAGTACTTTTGGTACGACGACGTTAATAACACAAAGTCGCCAGTTTCTCGTAATACAGTAATTCCTACTTAAGCGTTTCGTCACTATCTCTACCCAATTCTTGGAATTGGAATTATCTCGCTCTACACTGCCTTACCGTGCGACCTATCGAAGGCCTACTTGTAAAATAATAACATTGGCGTTTATTAATAACATTGTTTGAATTCTCCGACGATACTACGCAATTTTTCATCCTCGAGGCAAATTGTCGTCAAATATTTCCTCAACTGTTAGATTTAATAAACAATGAGGCTTAATACTTTTTTACTTGAAATTTAATATTCTTTCGATTTGTGATGAAAAAAAATCAAATTGTGGTCCAATTAGAAAAGAGATAGACACGAATTTGGAAATTTCGAAACGTATATCAATTGCACGCGAAAAGTCGATTCGCCATACTTTGCCACCCTTAAAGCCGTACAATAATTTTGTATTAAACAATTTTTCATTAGACGCATAATTTAATGTTTATTTCAGGTGTGCAAGTGTACGTGAATCACCTTGTATATATAAAACATATTATATTCATACATCTATGTAAGGATATACATAGATATAATTTTGTATTTATATGTACGTACGTGCATGCATGTGTAAAACACATATTCATACTGTGTGTATGTGTGTGTGTATATTCACATATACTCATACATTATCTACGTATACAAAATACACATAAAACATTTTTATACATATGTTCATACATTCCTATGTCTATATATACATATATGTATACGCAATACATGTGTAGATCTTTATATGCACACATAGCTCTACATGTGTATTTATGTATCATGCACATACACGTGGAGAATACTTATTTATATATCTACAGATATGGATACGTATATCTGTATTTCCTTTTATGTATGCATGCATGTATATATCTATTTATATGTGTTTATATGAATGTGTGTGTGTGTGGGAATAGACTATGCGTAGTTCTTCGTGTACGTGAGGAAAGAATACGTACGTGTGCGTGTGTGCGTGCGAGAATAGGGTGTGGGTGGACGTCCCGGCGCTTTGTGGCGCGTTGAACCGCGGCCCCTTTGTCGTCGAGAGAGACAGAGACAGAGAGAGAGAGAGAGAGAGAGACAAACAGACAGACAGACAGAGGGAGAGAAAAAGAGAGACTGAGGGAGAGAACAAGCCCCCGGGGGCTGTGTATATACGCTTGGCCGCGCGGCAACACCGAACAGCCAGGCCCCACCCTGTGGATGGCGCTGGCACAATCATCTCGCGGAGATCAGAGACCCCTGCCCGCGGGGCAGCTTGTTATAAACGGCTTCTGGACGCCCGGCCAGGTTACAACGCCATGGATCAGCTGGCAAAGAGCGAATTAACGCTTTGACTCTCTCTCTCTCTCTCTCTCTCTCCACTGTTGAGAGATTTGGCGAAGAACACGGTGTGTGCGTCGCGGTATGGAATTGGGGGATGGCTCTTTTTTTTTATCTCCGGTTTTTTTGACGCGAGGCGATTAATTTCGAAAGATTCTGTGGACGAAAGAAAATAGATGGAGAAAACCATCGTAGCTTCGACTGGTTGGATATTAAACGCAGACGTCGATTTTAGATGATTAAAAATATACGGTGTTACGTAGCCTTGGCTGTTAGAGAAAACTAGAGAATATTGTGATTTGATGAAAATAATTTAGCGAGTAAGTTCGATCGTTTTAGCAAATAGATCGTGAGTGAGATTAAATTGCTTTGCCGTTCTCCTCGACTCTGTGTGATCTGAAATGGGTATATTATAATTTAATGGAACTATATTGATCAAATGTAGTCTAGTTTTTAAATATTCGTTGTAATATCACGCTTTCTATAAATGTAGAATTGCAAGAAAACTTTGTATCTAGAGAGATACAAAGCAATAAAAATGCGTGGAGAACAACAGAGTTAAATTAAATATAATATAGAGAAGTTAAAGCAAGTAAGTTAATCTTTTGGTTTAAAGAGATGGGTACTGTTAAGTTTATAATTTAATAACAGAATTAATATTCTGGATACTTCGGACACCTTGAGACACGGAAGAATGAGCAGATACTCTTTTATCTTTGATGGATTAAATATTGAGAGCTCGATTCTGTTTAGATGCGAGTTTAAAAGAAAGTATAGCAAACGTGTGAAATAGCAATGAATTTGTTGAACAAACTAAACGAAGGCCACGAATCACCGTCATCTGTTGCTTCATTTTGCTTCGAAGTAATAGATGTGATTTTAGAAAATTTCAAAGAAAAGATATTTCATTGGTACGATTTTTCATTGGTAATAAAATCGAAGAAGCTACGTATTGAAAACGTCTGCTCGATATGTACTTTGAGAAACCTGAACCGACTGTCTGAAGCGTTTATTATTATAAAATTATTATCGGGGGCAATGGTACAAAGAATAAAGGTTTGCACGAATAAAGAGATTGTGTTTGGTAGATTGATCGGTTCGATGAAATACGTAGTGACACAATCATTTCGAGGAGTTCAGAGGAGTTTAGCCTGGGGTGGTTTGATGTAAACGGCTTGTGGTTTCGACGCCTCGTTAGATTGCAATCACCATGGATCAGTTATCAAAGAGGGAATTGATGGTCTCATTCGCACGTGCGAATCGCACACGTTGCGTACAGCATTTTTCAAACCAAGACTGAAGAAACACAGATAACGCAGATCATCGTCGCTTCGTTTACTTGCTATTTCAATTTTACTTCTTCAATTTTTTTGCAACTGCACAATTATTATTATTTTCTCAATTATTATTTCGTCAGTTAATTATCAGCTAGTATTTTACGTTATTTAGAGAATTATCATTGCGCATACGCTATAAACGGAGATAAGGGTGGGTTTCTATAACAAAATTCTAACAACTGAAACTGAAATAAGTTATCGTTGAAAAGTAAATTCCAAAAATGAGAGTGGACACTGGTCGATTTTCATGGATCAAACACGTTGATAATCCGATCTGCAGATCTTTATGCGACTTCGTATTTTTGTGAATATTTTCTCTCGAAGAAATTGAGTTCTGTCGAATATTCTCTCATGTCATATGCGTTTCATTTTTCCTATGGATGCATTAAAAATTCGCAATCTGTGCAATAAACGAACACGAAGGAACTGAAATAAACTACAAATCGTGTAATCGTTATTCCTTCGAAAGCAAATTTTGAACTATACAAAATAAATCTGTGAACCACCAGCGACGTGACTATGCATCGAAACCTTCTGTTATTACACGAGACAATCCTACGTACGTTTACTCAATTTCTACGCCTGGCCTTTTATCATTTCACGCATCAGCGTATCCAGCAACCTCAGTAGATCGTCAACATCGTTCCTCTGATCTCGACCAGCCTCCTTTGACTTGGTTTACACATCACAGGGCAACGCGAAAGGGAACGAAGCCATCGTCACCAGGAACCTCATGAAATTACGCGACGACGCGTGCTGGCCCCGGGCCACTTTGCGGCTGCCGCGTCAAATTGAAATTACAACCTTCCCCTTTCGTCCGCAATTCAAGCCAGATTAATTTACTCTTCCTCCAATATAATATTTCTTTCTTTCGAAAGTAATATACAACGACGTACGTATTTTTTCATATTTTTTTTTTCGTTTCGCAATTCTCACGAGCCAAGTTAACTCGTTCCCCTTCTGACAATCCTCTTCTTCTCTTCGAATTTTCTTTCATAATCTTCCTTTTCACCAATCGCCCAGACAAGTTATTCTGTTCTCCTTTTATGTAATAATGTTTGTTTCTTTCGAGAATAATTTACAATGCATCTTCGATGATTCGATGACGTTTTTCTTTCTCAATACTTTTTACAACCAAATTAATTTTTGCTCTTCCTTTAATATTCCTCTCTTGCGGAAATAATTCACTGCAATTATTTCAACGACGTGTACTTTCTACTCCGCGATGTCGTTGCCTGGTGATGATGAACTATCTACGAAAGGTTCACTAGGTCATAAACGAATATCCAAAATACTTGCATACGCTTCTCGAGCACAGTCATTAATGTTGATCGCGTGTTCGCGAAAACTCGTGGCAAATTACGCGTGTATGCCTCTTATCGATGGAAATAAGCTCCACGGTGCATTCGGATCACGCGATTTCTTGGGAAGAAATTCGTGAATCTGTCGGGTTGCCGCCCATGTGAATATATTTGATAGTGCCACTTTGCAATTATTTTCAGCCTGCAATCGTTTTTGCATCTTTTTTCAAATGTTTTTTCCTAAATGTCTTCCACATTGCGTATTCTTCTTTTAATCTCAACAGCAACGATAATCAGATCGTATACACCGCTGCTGAAAAAATTTGGAAAACTCTTTCTCTTTTTGGACGATATGAATCTTGTCGTATATTTTTCTGAAAGATATAAACATCATTTTTAAATATAATTAACTCCTCCGAAGCTCGCTGTACTTCAAAAAGTACATTTTATTTCATTATTCTACTGTTTTATCATAATTTTTATTTTATTACTTATTTATTATTGTTTTTTTTATTTCATCGTCCTGCAAACGTTTGCAAATTTATCTGAAATATTATTGTCCGAAAAGTACTTCCGGTTACGTGTACTACTGTTAATGTACACTAGTACGTTATTATAATATAAATTTACAGTCTATATGTAAAATTTGCATGAAATTTGCAAATTTCTAAGCTAGACCTTAAGGATTAGTTGCAATCGTTTGGATTCCAAGTGAATTCCAAATCGCTTCTCCTATTGACTAAGATATTAACCTAAATTCTCTAAACTTTCGAGCTGAGATAAAAGTGGCCGCAGTAGTGAAAGTAGTTGAGAATCCTTTAGAAAAAAAAAAAAAAAAAAAAAGAGAAAAAGGGAAAAAAGAATCGTCAATCAAAAAGTCAACACAAAAGATCGAAGGGAACAGCCTATGCACAAAGGTAAGACGTTCGTCCAAGCTTGGATATATCGACCTTATCGTTTTCAACGGGTCTGCCCAGTGGCCAGGAAAAGCGACTCTAAGACAACTGCTAGAACAATAAAAGTACTCCTCCCTGTTTCCACGTTCGCCGCGAGTGTGCCTCGCGTGATTTCCTGACCCGAGTCGACCAACCCTCTCGACCTCCCTTTATACTTAGGCTTACGTATATCCTGTACGCTGATGCACGTTACAGGCTGTTTCAGCCTTTCGCGTTACCGTGTGACTCTACACGCAAAAATAAATCGAAACGAAAGAAATCGCGATTTCTTCGTTTCCGAGAGAATCGAATTCTTTCGAAGTGTACTTGACACGTGATCCGTTATAATTACTCACTGCAATTATAATTCAAGTTACAATTATTCATTGCGCCGACACAGCTTATTTACTGTACTCGTTCACTGTACAAGAACGAGGATATTCCTGTGTACAGAAGTAAGTGAAAAATGTAGAATGAAAGTTTTCGGATGAAGACTTCGTTTCAACCAGACTTCGAACGTTGTTTCGTTAAAAAGAATTCACTTGTGCGCCGAATTTTGAGATTCGATTCCCTTGGGAACCAATGCGCTTTATAAAAAAAAAAATATTACTCTTTATTTTTCACTTGTTTTATATCGAATGACCTTCTATTGATTGTTCGTTATCCTGATTCAATTATACTTGACAAATTTTCAAATTTTTTTCTCGAAAGTGAACAGTCGTGTGCGAAGATTTTGGCTTATTTTTTTCCTCCTTGGACCGTGGTAACTGCGACACCCTATATATACGTGTATGTGTATATGTATATATATATATATATATAGGTGCGTGTTTGTATGTACGCGTGTATGTGTTCGAGGGCAACCCTAACTTCCCTATGATAATTACGTACTCCGGCACGGCGCGTGCCTTGGCAGTTCGCTCACGCGCCTGATCACGTATGCCGTGACTATCATACCACCTCGACACCCGTAGGTAACGACCCGGCCACCCTCCACGCCGGATCTCCGGGGTAATGGGCGTTTGAAAAAGTGCAATCGAAAGTCAGGTTACCGTGATTCGACGATAAATTGAAATCAGGGCTACGACTCGTGGGAGGAGGTCAAAGGTGAGCAAACAATGGCGCGAGACTTCCTTTGGATGTTTATGGATGTGATATTTGTTCTTGCGTTGATTCTTCAGGGAAGAGATGGTCCTTTGTGGAGAGAAAAGTTAGAATGACGAGGGTTGTAAGATCCTTTTTTTTTTTTTTTTTTTTTTTTTTTTTGGAGGACAAAGAGTAGGATTGAGTAGGATGTTTTCATGTTGGAAACTTATCAGACGAATTCGTAAGCTTTCATGGAAATTTTGAAGATTTATATATATATATATATATATAAAGAAAGCCTTGCTTTTCCATATGTATTTATATTTCACATGTATATTTATATAAATGTAATTGCAATTATATAATGTGCATAAATATATATGAAATATCTTTGTTCATATACTTCATTATATTTCATTCATTATTTCATGTACTATACATTCCATATATATATTTATATTTCATTTAATGGTATTATATTTTTTCACATACTTTACACTACATTATTTTTATAGAACTATATAAAGTAATTAGTATCAATGCGATGATAATCTGAAAGAATTACAAAGATGTACAGTTTAAACAGTAATAAATTTAGAAAATCATTAAATTTGGAAAACTAACTAGCTTCATTAAGAATACAATAAGAGATAAAAATACTGATATAAAATATTGTGTGCGTATATATATATATATATATGTATATTATCTGAATTTGAAAACCTCAGACGAAGCACGGTTGTGTGTCAAGTAGCATAAGCACTCACTTTGCAACCAAATCTTTGTTCCTCGAAGAACAGCTTTTATCGTTTCACCGGCGCTGTTAACTATTTTTCTTTGCGGGATTACGTGGTTCGTGCTTAGAGCAAATATGTTTTTGTTCATCAGATAAACGGCTGGCTGTAGCAAATCCCAGTTTGTAGCGACGTGTTACGCAAAGTGTAATTAATCGTTTCCTAATTATCGCATAGCGTGAACACGACACACCGGCCGAATGAACACACTCGAAGAAAAAGGATTCTTGTCTCGCCGGATGATCTTAACGCGCCGAAGGATTTCCTTTTGCATGAAATCCCGTCTCCGATACCGGCTCGTACGACCATATCGAGCAAAGTTCAATTAAATACCGGCACGAACCGTGTTCACGTGGCTTGAACTGTACCGATCCCTCGGTTTAAATCTCTCTCTCTCTCTCTCTCTCTCTCTCTCTTTGCTGCACGAACACAGATCGTTTAAAAATCACTTCTGTTGGCGAAAATGTATACATTTATCTTTGCGAGACTATTGTTGAAAACATTAGTTGAAATAATTCACTATTTCAGTTTATTAATTACATTCCTCTAGGTATTTCATTGCATTTCACCTGCATAATGAGAAAAGCATATTTCGAGTTCAATTCCTGAGAAAAGCAAACGTCTCGGTAAAGTAAATAATCGTTTCATATTAACAAATGGTAACGTTAGAAAATTTTTTCCCAAATGGCGTGACATCTTATTGTTTCTTTTTTTTTTTTTTTTTATTTAATTCACTGTTCTACGCCAGCGCTGTTCCAGCGTTAAACGCGATCAATGTTCGAACTCGCTCACTAATTTGAAAAAGCTATCACGTTGAACGTGTTCATCGTACGGCCGGGTTCGAGCGGATTTAAGTAGCATGCAGCTCGTGTACCCGTTGATAGACGTTGAACGACGCACGGTTAAAGTGGAAACGCAATCGGCGCGGCACCCCAGCAAGGAATCGGAGATGAATACGGGCCGATACGAGGAGGGACATAGTGGAAACGCGGTCAGCCAAGCGTAAACGTGTCACGCATAGGCACGTGGCCGTGTATGTACTGGCGAGAAGGCATAATACGAACGACTTCGACATGTCCCGTGACCCTTCCAATATGTTACCAACGTTTCTTTCACCGGGTTCCCCCATTCCATCCGATCGTTGTATCAGCTAGAAGGATAATATTGTGGCTAAGATACGGACCGGCGCCGATCCAGTCGCTCTTGTATATCCTTGTATGTCCCTCTAGCAACACGTTCATTCGTCAATGTTTCCAAATCCGGATGTACAACACGAGACTCCTGGAACGATATCGCGCATATGTTTGAGATTTTAGAAATTGAAGCGTCGTTAAAGAGTTGTTAAATGTAAAATTGACAAATCACCGAATCACATGGATTGATCGCGTCCAGAGTAGGTATTGTCCTCTCTAATTATTATTAAGAAACGGTAAACTCTTTGTTGCTCGTTATTCTCTAATTTCCTGATACAGGGAATTCACAATTACCGCGTAGAAAGACAGATCCGGCCTTATCCTGAAGTATCGAGAAGCTCGTACAATTATGTTCTCCGACCGTTGAAACTTATTCTCGCGACTCCTTAGAATGGCAATGTATTAATAGAGTTGCACGCAAGATGTGGTACTACGGAGATAATTGTCGCTGGTCAACTAACATATAATACCCATTATGTCCGTTAAAATTCATAAATACTCAATAAGAAGCATTCTGCCAATTTCTTGCCGTCGATTTCACAATGGGCACCAATAATGATTTAACGTCGAGCCTTCAAAATATGCCTTCATTACTTTCTTCTCGTATTCTCCTGCTTCAATCACCTGTTCCCTCCGCAACAGCTGCATTCAGTATCGAACCGTTTAACAACCATTGAATCTTTACCTAACAATAAATTTAATATCAGGAAATTTACCTCACCCCCAGGCAATCTTCAAGCTAATTACCCTGATCAAGATAATCGTCTCCATGTCCAAGTTATCCTTCGAAACGCCGATGATTGGCCGTTGCGGTGTTTTCGTAACTGTTTTGCCCCGATAAAGCGGATCGATTCCTCGATACAGTGGAAAGCTGCCGCGAAAGTGAATAACACAATGGCAGTGGCAGCCGCTCGAGGAGATCCTCGCATCGAGAATCGAAATACGCGGTGGCGAAGCCATAATTCTATCAAACCGGGTATTGTTTACCCGGCGAAAGAAGCATCGCCGATTCGGCGGCGCCCATTTTTATTGTCGTAAATCTGGCAGCGTGAATGTGGCGGTCACGCGCCGTTTCCCGGTGACTTGTTGCCCACGATCCATGTCCCCCCGGGTTTTCGTGGCCGTGGGCCACGAGCCTGTGAACGAACAACCAGTGCCAGAACTCCGCTGGATCCGGTCGGTTCCCCGTACTTCCTGGCTTCTCCGCACCTCCCGCTGCCCTCCGGCCAAAATATCGCGAACTCCTGACACCGCCACCGCAATATACTTTCTACATAGTTCACCCTTCTAGCTGGGAATGTTGAGCCTTGCCACCTGAAACAATTTTCACTACGTCAGATCGATGATTTGATTTTCAAAGATCAACGCATTGCAAAATGATCGGTAAAAGGTTATTCTGCATGATGAAGTAACAAGAGAAATATTCTTCAAGGCCTCGTCTTTAAGAGAAAAACAAGCTTGCACAAACATGTTACGATTTATAATTGAAATTCTTGTAACAAGAGTTTTTTTTATGTAATAATTCAACTAGAGCAAGAATTAACTGATTAAGCCTCAAACCTCGAAGAAAGTTGGGGAAAAGTGTATTCCTTTTTTTTTTCGACTTATTTCTCGTCCATCAACTTCTTGCGCCACGCCGATTTCGTAATACACGCTGTTTAATTTGATTTTACCTGTACACTGTGATAAAGTTGCATTTCTACACGATCCGATACGGGCGAAGAATCTCGCGAATCTTGGCGTTCTCCAAGGATTATAAGCAGGGGCACACGGGGTGCACGCTAATCCCTGTTACCTTGCGAACCACTCGTTTTCCAGCAAGCACGCTGAAAAGGGTCGCGTGCCACGCTCGCTTGCTCATTATTACGCACCGTGCAGGCACGGTGATTTATGCCCGAAATAGGCACGTCGCCCCGAGACGGCTGCGTGTGTATGAGTCAGTGATACCACTTAAGGCCAAATCGCAGAGTGATGAATTGACTTATTGTCGGGCGTAAATAAGAACGGCGGGGTGACGCCGGTGTTTTGAACTTTGTTCATGACGCGATTAGCCTGATCACCGGTTGGCCCGTGTATATTAAATTACTCGATTCGCCGACGATTTCCACTTGCCCGGAAGCCGGATGTTGGCCAACTATCGGCATCGAATCGGCACCGTGTATTATTGTTGCCAACGTTACTCAAAGCCTTCAATTTACATGCGAATTCTTCTTTTTTCGAATACTAGAATATCCTCGGGAAGTCAATGCAGGAAATCCGTTTTGAAGTTGTGTTCGTTTCTTCTTGAAGGATGGTATGATCTATGAAATTTCTTGATCATGTAACAATTTCGAGTGAATAGTCTATGAAACGATTAATTGAGTAAAGTGAGTAAATAAGATTATTCAAATCTATATATATATATCTACTACTATATCATTCATATGTATACACATACCTACTTATTATAGACAGTTAGGTCCTGTTTCGAAAAAATTTCGTAATTCTATTTTGCAAATTCCTCTTCCAGAAACTACAGACGTACGAAGATTATTTTGCGTTCCCTTTATTCTTCTTTTAAACGGAGGAGCATTTGTAAATCGAATTTCTGTGACATAAGAATTGATCTTTAAACTATAAAAGAGAGAAACTACAGACACAGTTGTACGTGCGTAAAATCAGCAAAAAATATATCTCCATGAACATACCGCGAATTTGAGAGGAAAAAAAGAATTTCGTCCTGAGAAAGTATTAGAAGACTTAATCGGCACAGCCGATAATTTTAATTGTCGCAATAAAGTTATTCGCGGGAGGTGGGAGAAGGATTGTCTTATCGTGGAGAAGCATCAGCGAGCACGATCGAGTGAAAACGGGCTGAGAAATTAAGAAAGGCTGTGGCTTTTTCGATACAATGCGTGAAAGCAAGGAAACAAAGTGTGGCACGCAACTGGCTCTTTAAAGTTGCGAATCGCTTGGACGACTCGCGCTGGATAATTGGCTCGCGCGTTACAACGCGATCTTTTCCTGGTAAAACCTCAATTAATCACAATTAAGCGATTGTCGGTCTCGTGTCGCGTCGTAGAACTTTTCCACCATCGCCGCGATCACTGCTAAGCGTATAACTGCAGACGATTTTTGCGTGTCAGCGTGTCAGTTTTTTTCTGAAAATAATTAAAAATTACGTTATTATACTGTGGCGGTAAAGAAAATTACACGGCTTGGAATGGATTCATTTTCAGTAAGAATGATATAACCATAAAGCGTCTCGTTTTTCAAATCAGTATGAACAAATAAATAATACTGAGCACCTAAGTTTGTACGTTAACACACAAACGCTACAATAGAAATAAACAAGCATAGACACTGTAATAATTACTGCGAATTTTTATTCAAATTTAAATCATTATGAATTATAAAGGAATAAAATCTAAGCCATAATTTGCTTCATTTCTTAAAAATTACAATTTTGGACATTGTATACCTTAATGTCTTATATATATGTATATATAATGGCGCTAGAACTACCAACGATATTATGAGGAATTAGTTTTTACTGAAAATATTCAATTCAATGCTTCTGTTAGGGCTGAAACATTATTATTAGACTGCGAATGTTTATGGAAAATTTAAAGATGTAAAAATCTACAAGATATATCTTCTATAATATAATAATGTTTCTTCTGTATATATAAAATAATGCTATAATATAATATAATATAATGTAATAATTCTGTATATATAATAATGCTTCTATATATATAATTCTGCCCTAACAGAAGCCTAAATTGAATATCCTCGTTAATTGTAAAAACTAATTCCTCAGAATATCGTTGGTAGTTCTAGCGTCATTAGCATATGTGTGTGTGCGTGTGTGTGTAAGACATCAACGTATACAAAATGTCCAAAATTGTAATTTTTAGGAAATGAATTCGAGAACAATTATGCAAATCTTCCTTCGCCGCGTATTCCAAGACGACTCGAATGATCGCGAAAACAATGTCAAGAGGGTTTAATGTTCTTACGGGAGGGAGAGGAAGAAACGAAGCCGGAAATACCAATATAAAATGTCGAAGAAACACGGAAACACGGAATAGTAACGATAATTGCGCGGAGTTGCGTATCGACGTCGGTTGAACCGAGGTGTGCGTTTGGAAGTTGCCCAAGTGTTGCAAACCAAGTCGAGCATCTACGAGCATAGGACGTGGATGATTCCCCCTTCTCGCAGCCGCTGGTAACATTGTAGCGACGACTGAACAGCCAAAGAGTGCAGCAGCTTGGAATAGCGGGCCTTTGATCCTCCACCTCCCCCCGGTGGGTGCTGTACGCCGCCGTAACGGGATTACCCCGCCCCGGGTAATTGCTCGTGAATGCACAGATATACGCGTGACAATAGGAGAATGTCGCGTCGAATCGAAGTAAGTGACGTAACGTGGTGTGCCTGACGTACACAACCGTCGATGACTTCTGTGCTACTGACCTCTGATCTTTAGCGTTCGAGCATACGCTAGCGAGACAAACTTCGGAGACGGTGTAATTCTTATCTCTTAACCCGTCACTTTAAAATGTCGTTAGAATTCATTTACATTAGGCAACAGTTTTGCGGCGATTCCATGCTACGTAGTAACGTTGGAATCATAGTTTCGCCTTCAGCGCTACTTTGAAAAAGTGTTGTCTGTTCTCCTATGAATTCTTCGGGTAATTGGCCACAAGCTTGTACTTCTTGCATAAGTGATATTATCGTTCCGAAACGTTTCTTCTTCACTTATTCGGTATCAAAGTCTTTTTCTTCATCGAGTTCGGTGCACACCTGCTGCACCTTAACTCTAGTTGTTTCGTAAACCTCTGAAGGTCACTCGACGATATTGTCGTCTTGTTCTCTTCTAACCATTCGGGATATTTATCTACTAATTCTTTCAGTGATGGATAGAAAATTTCTTTTGACAGTAATTGCCGTAGCATTCCTTGCACGAATGGTGGAATGGCACCGGGTACATCATCCAAGGATGTTAGTCCTCACTCTGTAAATTTTCGGACGTTGCAGACAAGTCATTTAACGCCCGTGCTATGGCTGATTGAAAGTCTGTACTCACTCTATCTTTGTCAAAGATGTCTTTGTCATTTATCGCATTATCATTTTGAATAAAATTTCGTAGGCTTTCCACAAATTGTTCCGCTGCTTGTTTAACAATCTGCCAGTCCAAGCATCTTCTGAAATATTAGCTGTATTCTCGTCTTCCGTGGATTCAAAAGCATCTCCTTTGCACATATCCTCTTTATCTGACTTTTGTTCTTTGTTGAAGTCTTTCAAGGCACTGTCTGATAAATCGTTTAATTCTTGATCTTCTGTTTGTTTCGTTGAATTTTCGTCAACCATGTATCTATCGTTTTGCAAAACTTCAAATCACTATATCATATTAAATGTCTTTGAAGTATCGTGAATTTCGAGCTTGGCTGTAACGTGTTCATTGCATTGAACACCTAATGCGGAGAACGAAGGTGACTACAAGCAACCAATGTCAAAGAGATGACTATGGTCGCTCAACGTAAGGGACTTGCTGTATACATTAAAGATATACCAGCAATTAATTTCATCTAGAGTTAGTTTATTTAACTTATATCGTGATAAAGAAATATACAACCATGTTCAAACCTGCTTTCAACTGCGTGTGCATCTAAATGAGAAAGCAATATCTTTCGCTTCGAATTTTTGTTTCTCTTCGTTGTTGATTATGCTATTGGAATGGTTCTCCTCTGAAGATTAGGTCTGATATGTTAAGACGATTAGACAGGTTGACACAAGCAAGTTAATGAGACTCCTTTAAAAGATTTCAACATTTGATGATGTTGGTCTGTACAACTTGTTGACCGTCTGGACAATGTGATTGGCTTAACTGGTCCTTCTTACGTCACGTAGTTGAATAGATCACACAGAGTAGTTGAAAGATTCGTCTTTAAGTTTCGCATTCTTGCCTTTCCAACGTTTCAGTTTAAATCAGACACTGTGAAATTCTACAGTAAGAGTAATTTACGCTACGGCGGATGAAACAGCTGGGACAGGGATGCAAATGAGATCTTGGCGGGCAGGTGGCTGCATGCTAACGCAGCGTAACACCAACTGTCTGATTTTGCCTGATTTCGTGCATTTCCGTCAAACTATGGAAATATGGAGACACGTCTTCTGCAAAATCTCAACTTCCTCCTGCTTACTGTTATCAAGATTCATCTCTTCTTTACAAAAGTAGTTTGCATCCCATACACTCGTGCAAAATTATAAAAAAAAAAAAAAAAAAAGTAAAGCAGATCTTTTCTCAAAAAGGACTGTCAACAACTCTCTATTATTATCGAAATTCGCATTTTTTCTTTCATATTGAAAAAAAAATTTCAACGTAAAAGTCATATTTCACATTTTCTGCGAAAACTATAAAACTATAAGAAAAGGAAAAAGTACAGATCAAGTTTCGCTCTTTTTCATTGCTGTACGGTCAAAATTGTTCCATCGTCTCCCGAAAGTCAATGTTTGAATTTCGTATCTATGACAGTCGCCCGAACACGGAGAAAGGAATACAGCGGAGATTTCAGAACATCAAGATTCCGTGTCGTCGTCGTGTCAGAGGTTGTCTTTTGACGTGGAAGGCCACCGAAGTCCTACGGGCTACACTGATTGCGGCGGACCCTCGCGACCTGGACCCGAGGCGTTGCATCCCTCGTCCAAGATTGTCCCGCGTCCCAATCAGAGACGAAATCAAATTGTTTAACACAGCGGACACCAACTGCTATTTAGAGGCAGCATCTGCCTCGCACAGTCAAACTGCAGGATTCCTGCGCGATGCTCCTATCGTGTTAGCTGAGAAAGAAAACAACATTTCCAAGCGTCCTAATTCATCGATGTATCTCCGTCATTAACCCTTCGTTCACGTAAATTTCTCTTCTTCTTGGAAAACATTTCGAAAGATTCGATTTGAAAGTGACGTAACATAATAAAGACATGAAAGACTCAGATAATACGATAACGCGCTATTGTGGGTTAATTTCTGGTTATGTTGAAATATTGAAAGACGATACTTCTCATAATGTAACAACACTGGGAAACTACTTTTTATAATATACAGTTTTAAAGAATATCTGGTACATACGCATTTTCAGATAACACACACACACATATTTCCAAAGCTGGCTTCTATCAAAATTCATTAGACAATTCATTAATTCCTTTTCATCTAAATCGTATTTCAAATTGAAATATTACATTGGCAATTCCTGTTTTAATCCTTTCCTTCCTAATCTTTTGTTCGACCGTGCGTCATTATTGTTATTTGTGTTTGTTAATTCAGACTACACTTGCAATTAGAAACGGTTGTCCTGTTCGATAGTTCAAAGACTGACCTTCTCGACCTGGCGAACCAATTGCCAGCCGATTACCAGGTTTCGACGGTTTTCGGGATAACGAGAAGATGAAACCGATAACGCGATACCGGACGACGACAGGGAGGGGGCGATTTCCCGTAACGAGAGCATATAACAAGGCGAAATTAAGGGGCATTGTGCCTTAAACAGATTGTACAGTTGCGCGAACGTGACCGGTGGGCATGTTTCCCCACGTTGCTCGATCAACTTGCACGTATATACACTATTATACATAAGTCACTGGACATTTTGGATAAGGACAAATGAGCTTTGTTTGCAACTCGACGCATTATTTGTTATACCACGTTGCCGATTTTTATGAATTTATTTTGAAGAACAGAATACGAAAAAGTATATAAAGAGTAGTGCTTTCTGTAAAATTTAGTATGCACGTCAATTTTCTATTTTTTTCAATCACTCCTAAAAATATGGGTAGTCCGTAGTATACTTATTACACTCGCGATTGAATTATATGAAACTGAATTATCTGCATTCTTTGAATTGAATTGATACCTTTGTATTGAATGGAACTGTTCTTTAAATTGAAGTAAATTCTTCGCATTTTCTGAATTGAACTGAATTCCATGCCTCTCTGAATTGAAGTGGCTTCTTTACATTTTCCAAATTGCACTCATTTCCCCGTATTATTCAAATTTTCCAAATCTTCTGTATTATATCTTTCGTTTGAAAGGTATGCTTTTTAGATAGAAGCAAAATCCATTCAAGAACAAGTATCCTGTTTCATATAAATCTCCCTCCATTTCTTTATAAATTATTCATACACTATTTAATGTTCATCAATATAAAGTAAAGTTCTCCAAAGTTGCTTCTATTCAACCGTAATCATCAAAATATCAAATTATAGATCAAATTATCGAGCGTCCAATGACTTATGGACAGAACTCGTGTGTATATAAAGGAGTTACGATCCTGATAAAGCAGTAAAGGAAGGAGTGAAACGTTGATGGAACGTAGAGAAGCGGGGAGAAACGTATACGGACCACTCAGCCCCCTGTTTGCCTACACGAAAATCCTCTCTAACGGATTCTAACGCTCGACCGAGCTTGTACTTTTTCATCTTCGATGAACCGTCGATTTTCCTTGCACCCTTTTTCTAACGGACTTTGCCATTTACATCGTTCAAATTCCTCTGCAACTCCTTTGCCGACGATGGAACACCCATTTCTTCATCATAATCGAACGTCTTGGATTTTCTTCATTTCTGTTAGAGAAAGAGAACAGAATGCTCAATAGTGATCGTTCAACTCTTTATATACTGACGATATATTTAAAAATATTGCTTTATATAAATTTTACTAATTTATATGATAATACATATATGATAGATAAAACCATATTCCATTTAGGTTCCATTCGTTTAGTTAAAAATTTAATAAAAATTTTTAAATGCATGAAAATCCGCGGTATACTTTTATACGTATCACTAGCAAAATTTCACAGTTTCTTACGGTATTCAAAAGGACGTGTGAAAAAGTAAATATTTATGTGTTAAAAAGTAAAAAGTAATATATTGTTGCTTCGCACGTTATTACATCTTTCCAGCTGCAATTAAAGCCAATCGATGCTTACAAATGTCTTAAACTCTCAAATTATTTAAAAATTTACTTTTCTTTTAGATTTTGAAAGTAGGAAATTGACAATTAGTTTAGTATTTAGTCAAATTGATTAAAGTTTTATTTGCGCGTACGAACGTCTTGTGAAAGAAAACCTGAACATCGTAAAAGTTAAACCTCTTCTTTCCCCAGTGTTTTTGAAATGTTCGTCTTCTGGAATTTTGGAACTGAATCTCTGGACATGAAGTTCTGAGATGTTCAAATTGCACTTGGGCTCATCATCTTTGAAACTATGAAATTTGGAATGACTTGACTGAAGATTGAACTGGAATTTCAGAATTCTCAGCGTCTGGAATCACGAGCAGAGTTTCCCGAAGAAATCTGCTTTTAAATTCTGAAAATGTTCATCTTTAAGAAAACAAAGCTTAAGAAAGAAAAATACAAAAAAAGAAAATACAGTGCACAAGTTTCTGTAAATTTGCCTTTATAATTGAAACAATATGCTGAGAATAACTGGTAATTACTCTCTTACAGGATACGGAAGCAGCTTATCCAAGTCAGCATTGGACACGCACACCCACCTCAGGCAGCCTGGTATGTAGTAGGTAGATATTTTTGAGAAGTTAAAGCACTACACCTTCTTAGTCTACGGCAAAGACAGAAAGAAACAACTGTTAAGGAACCTTATTGTTACTTCATTAATCGTCTCCATGCGTTATATCTTATTAACGATTGCCCTTTCAATGAAAAAATAAATCCAACGAAGATTGGGACCGTTAGAATAAATTTGATGGTAATTAAAAGAATGACGGTGGGGCACACGCGAGTGTCGAAGAATTATCACGATTTACGATAGAACGATCGTTCACGCGTGGCTCAATCGACGGCGATTTTACCGAAGTAATTGCACGGAATGACCTTCACGATTATTACGTTCGTCACTAATCACGCAAACCCCCTCGTTCCTGGCCCGACTTTACAGCGCCACGCCCAAAAATGACTGCTTCCAACTGATCAATAGCTTTAAACAAGTGGCTCCGAAACGGTCTCCAATATTTTCTAGCCTATCATTACAATCTAATCCATATGAAACACTATGCTATTAGATTATTTCTATAAAAAAAAAAAAAAAAAAAAAACAAGAGTTCCTAATTAGATTATTTTTAATTTAAATTTAAATTTAAATTTAAGCGTAAAAGAGACATCTCTCCCTCGGCTCACGACTAAAGAAAGTATTATCGCTATCGATTCGTGCTTCATTTACATAAGGTAAAGAGCAAATACGAAATCTAGAGTCACGTTAAATCGGTATGCAATTCTTCGTTCGAAAATAAACGGGCAGTTTCTGTCGATGGAAGAAAAGAGCCAGATCCAACTTGAAACAGGGTCACTGATATCCGTGGAACTCTCCATTTTCTTGGTCGAGCAGCTTCATAAAACGGCCGGGCCCGGTAAGACTGTGAAGAAAACAGTGGCGTTTCAGTATTTCGGTTCTGGCAGTTCCGGTTCGTCCCCCACCCTTTTAGTCTGTTCAGCAGATAAATGGGTGTACCGCGCCCCTTCCCATTATTAACTTGTAAGTGAATTACCGTTCGATCGAAAGACGATCACTCCGCCACGCATTTCAGGGGATTCATCGGGCGAAACGACCTTTGAGGTCCAGCAATTCACCAGCTATCCCCATCGCGCACGTCCGCGTCCCCTATCATAATCGGTCGAAATGTATTTTTATGGGAGTCGAGAATCAACGGCAGCCAGAACCGTACAGTTTTCTTTGATTCATTTTCTTTTACTCTGATTCACATTCTTGATCCTTCCTCTGGTGGATTCTTCTTCTTCTGGTTGCCAGTTGCTTCCGAGTTTGCTTCTCTGGAAAAAATCTCACGTTACGTACATTTATGTAGAAATATCGAGTACCTGTGTGTAAAGTATTCTAGCGTGATTGATATGTCCGACACTTGTCTGAATCTTCTGAATTCTCCACGTTATCTGAATTTTGTGAATTGAACTATTGAATCATTTCAATCTCCTGCACGATCTGACTTGTCTAAATCAACTTAATTCCTTAAATTCTGTTGGACTTTCTGAATTTCAATTAAATTGAATTCTCTCAGATTTTAATTAAACGATGAACTGAATTCTTTTGATTAATTGAACTGAGCTCTCTCTCTGCGTTCTCTGAATTGAACTGGCTTAAATTATTTCAATTGCTTTCTCCAACGTTCGAAATTTCCTAAACTAAACTGAGGCAGACTATATCTATAAAGAAATCACGTAGAACTGGTCGAATCGGCGGCCGATCGTCATAAAAATCAAAGTAAAACTAAAACCGAGCTAAACTCAATGACAAGTTCGAAGCTAATACGCACCCTTACATCCATCCAGTATGTACGCACTACATCTACGAACGCTATCTTAAAAAAGTGAAAAAAAAAAAAACGAAGAAACGTATGATATTCTGGCAAGGTGAAAGAAAAGATTGTTCTCTGCATCTGTCACGCGACGGCCATAGTATTTTGATCATTTAGCTCACGCTCGGTCGGTACGGCGATGCTCAGTTTAACAGTGTTCGCTCTCTCAGAAGACATTTGTGTTCGCCCTTTGAACTACTCCGTCGTTCGTTCCTTCAATTGAAATTATTATGATCCAAACGAACTCTATTCTATTGTAGGGTTGCGATTATATCCTTTTGTACGGTTGTAGGGCACTCCAGGTCTGAGCAGTAGCGAACGACGGTGATGACGCATTGTAAGGCTTTTAAAGGGCGATACAGGGAGCACTGGGAAACAACCGTGTAATGGATAGGTATATGTTCAGGGGAAATACCGAGGAAAGAAGGAAAAAAAAAAAAAAAGAAAAGAAATAAATTCCAATCGACTCGAGTAGAAAAATACAAGTTTTTCTTTTCGCTGTTGTGCCTCGCTTTCGATGAATTTCCCCTGCAATTAAATAATTACGTACAAAGGCAAATTATGTACACTAACGAGGGGACATTTCGAATTTCTTTTTTATGCTATATATTTATACGCGAAGTGACTGTAGGAAAATGTGTCGTTCATTAACGTAGCGAAAGGGTAAAAATAATCCTCAAACTTGAGGATCGAAATGTTACTTTGTAATCTTCAAGTAGAATGAAATATACGGAAAGGAGTCGTTGATATATTTATCAAAAGTTGCAAACTAAATCGAAATGCTCCGTTGTAAAAAACGAATGAAAGTCAAGTTTTTTTAAAACTACTCACCATAATATATCAGAAATAAAGTATTATAAACTATGAACGCAAAATTGAATTAAAATATATTCCCTCCTACGTTCTTCTAAGAGTATCTTGAATCTGAGAAAAATAAACGAATAAAACGATTATCTAGGAGAAAAAAAATGATCACTTTAAAAAATAGCAGAGGCAGAATTTGCAATCAGGAATAAAAGGATTGTAAATTATGAGTCGAATTTTCCCGAACTGTTGTAGATCCCTACCAAATGTTTGGAGCGACGAGCAGTCGGCTCGCGAGCTCCGGTTCCGGTCAGATTCAACTCTGGCAATTTTTACTTGAGCTACTGTCGGATTCGAGCAACGCCGCGTGCATTACGTGGGAAGGAACCAACGGCGAATTTAAGTTGACTGACCCCGACGAGGTGGCGAGACGTTGGGGCGAAAGGAAGTCCAAGCCTAATATGAATTATGACAAATTGTCGAGAGCTTTGAGGTGAGTGACGTTTTACAATCCTCCTCTGACATCTGAAACACATAACGTGGTGATGTTAATCATCCATTGGCGTATCTTATGCGAAAGACATTTTAGTACATCCTTCGTCAACAATGTAAATTAGTAGATATCCTTTACAAATAATATTTGCAAAAATATTATTGTAATTCATCTCACTACTTTCTTACAAGTGACAATAATAAAATTTACCAAAATTCTACCAAAATTGATGCAAGCGTATAGCTTTTTCAAAAGAAAAAAAAAGGGAAATTAACTTGAAATTAGAAATGACACATGCCTATCTAGAGGATTTTACTGTGGATTTCTAAGAAATTTTTACAAGTGCATGTCTTACATACAGATACGTTAAATGTATAAATGTATACATGTTATATATCTCTGACTTTAATGAAAATATAATATCAATTGACATTTATGAAAACTTTGATGTCGCACTATTCTTTCTGATGTTACACTATTTTTCTTTTAATTAGAAAATTAAGTCGAGAATTAAGATTAACAAGATTCATGCCATTTCTACCAATTTCTCTTTAAATTTTCCAAATATAAATTCACCTTTAGTTAGGAAAAAAAAACCGAGCAGTTGCTCATTACCGCACTTGCGATTAAACCGCAGTCTAAAGGGGTAACGTTTCGCAGGGTAGAAAAAAAAAAAAACGCGGGCGAGAAACGTCAATATTTAACGGGTAGACGTCCGCGCGGAAGATCCGGAGAGAAAGTAAATTTCGTTGATCGAACGAGGATGGTAGCGCGCAACGATGGCATGGCGGTGGTGGTACAGAGAAGCCAGGGGAGAGAAATTTCAATCATCGACAGTCAGACCGACGGCAGACGCGGCTATTATTTTTCGATCAGATCGACTGATTATATTACGCTAGACTGCTCCACTCACTTATTCTCTCTCTCTCTCTCTCTCTATCTATCTATCTATCTCTTTTTTGCTTCTTCTGTTTCTACCCACCACCACTATTGCTACCCCTTCATATAGCAAGTTTCTGGCTGTGACGCGCTACAGTAACTCGATGAAAAAAAAAAAAAAAAAAAAAAAGAAAAGAAGAAGCGCTTCCGTCGTCGCGGAAGCGGAGTCGTTATCGGCGCTGGCAAATAGAATTTATTAAATAAGAATCTCCACGCCGGCTGCGTGGCGATTTTTACGGCGTCCAACGAGTTCGTAAATCGCTGGTTTATGGCGGAACGTGGTTTCGCTCGATCGTATCGCGACCAGCATGAAATAAGAGGATGGAATGATGATGGGACCTTGTCATATGGCTTCAGTCTTACAGGGATCTTGTTCTAGTACTTTACATCCTTATTTTTCTTTTTCGTTGGGAATTTAGTGTAACGAGGAAGGAACGAAGGAGAGTTCTCCTGAGATACTGATGGAGTCTGAAGGACAATAAATAAAGAATTATTGCTTGTTTACGATAGCGTAGATAGGATTATATGCTTTGGAAATTACAAGTGACAAAATGATTAAATAATGTTGTTTTTCTAAACAAATTCGCGAACTTGCAAATTTTTTATGCTTGTTAAACAAAAATCCCTCTATACATCGCAATGCTAATTAAAATTCTCTTCATTGTCCGTCTTTCATCATTATTACAAGATATTACGATACGTTCTCCCTTGTTCAATAATGAAACAAAATTCTCGTCCCCGTTGCAACATGTTTCCAAACTAATTCTCAATTGGTATCGGATCAGTCTATGCTTCTATTCCTATGTACCTACTGTCGATTGTTACTATCGATAACTGCTGTTATCAATCAACTATTGATACATGACTTTACATAGTTGAAATAGGTCAAATTCTTTTAATTCTATCAAAAGTCGCCGGATCCTTTACAATCCGACCGGGTACCAATACCGATATCAAGCGAAATATATACATAATCTTCTTGCATCCAGCTTGCATCGAGGCACCCGTGCTCTCTCTCTGCTTCCAGGTACTATTACGACAAGAACATCATGACAAAGGTCCACGGGAAGAGGTACGCGTACAAGTTCGACTTCCAGGGTCTAGCGGCAGCGACGCAGCCTGCGGCTGCGGACCCAGCCGCGTACAAGTACCAAAGCGAGCTGTTCATGTCCGGTTACGGGCACGCAAAATTGAACCTCATGCCGCCACCGGCCGCCTCCGTGTCGGTCTCCGTTCCAGGAGGGCTTTTTCAATCGGCCTCCAGCTACTGGTCCACGAGTCCCGGTGCCAACCTGTACGCGGGACACCATACGGCTTCTGGCCATGTGCCGCCACATTTGGGCACCTATCCGCACTACGCATGACCCACCGCCGAGCACTGGGGCGCCCTGGGTACGCCACGTTAACAAGTTTCTACTCGAGGGAATTTAACCGACCGCCGCCATCGCGGTCTACGTGTGCCGTCGGTCTGTGAATCCCGCGGATAGACCATACCTTTGCAGCAATTGGTTGCAACTGTCCTGCCGCGATGATCGGTGATGTCGTTTTATCTGTCTTCTTGTAAAACTCTTCTTAGTTCAACACATTTCGGGTTTGGATTCTCTGTTGGATTCTCGTTTTTCTCTTGTCGCTTCGTTGTTGCGCCTGAAAGCATCTCGAGTATCAGATTATCTGATATAGTTTCGCAGTTTTTTTTTCAAACGTGTTCGAACACAGTTCTACGAGATACGTGTTAGAAAATGAAAGATATATCGTAATGTGTTGATAATTGCGTTTCAACGTATCCGTATAGTTTAATTCGTGCATGTTGAACTTTGCAGAAATCACTGGCCTTCAGGATTTTTACACCATATCGCGGTGTATATGAGAGATACTGAATGACTTTAAACGAGTAACGTACATCGTAAAAATGCAGCTTTCTAGTTCTCTAGTCTACGAGTAGCAATGTTATTGTCTGAATTAACACTGGACCACATCGATGCACATAGTACACGTGTATTTAAATACACATTAAATATTCCTAACAAAAATACTATTTAATATTGACAATAGAACTGTTGCATTCAAAATTGGCAATAGCTAAAGTGAGAATCGTAGATCACTTGAATATATAAATACATAAAGTATTATAATAGCTTTCTCCCTTGCGACCAACTCAACGATACAAATGTTCAGCGACATTATTTCCGCAAGACTGAACCGTTTTTGTTTCATGGAGAAACGTGGATCTGATAGAAGTGAATCAATCCATTCTTACAGTATGTGCGCTGGTTTCTGCAAAATGAAACAACATTGAAATCGTTGCAAGAGTCGATTTCTTCTATCTTTTATTTCTAATTCTAGATTATTGGATCGCTGAGGGATAAAATTCTAATTCAAAATTACAATTACATGCACAGAGCAATGTTGTTGAAATAAAATAATCGTGCACGATTTAAATAAGTCCGTTCTAAGTTTGCGTTTTCGTTCAGTACGCACTGAAAGTTGCAAGTCAGACAGATTAAACGATCCGACTAATCACAGCAAATATATATCAATATTCGCTGTCTCGAGTATCCGATCTGGTCCCTTGGCAACAAGTAGCCAGACTAATTCGAATCGCTGACGTAAAAACAGATGATCACACGCGACCACTCTGCCCCAAAAGCTCTCGTTCACGGCCGACGGTGCGCTCGAATTATTGTAAGAACGTTGTACATACAATATAATGGATTACGTAAGTACAGGGTACGTTCGCAAGACGATTCTCATCACTCGTTTTATCACGATGATTATCTACTATACAGTCATTCGCGAACAAAATTCGTGCAATAATAGGATATTTATATAGAAATAATTTGTATAATTTACATTCCAAATATGAAGAGTTCTCTTGTTTTTATATATTATTTTATCTATTGTTGTAAGTATACGTACTGTAATTCAATTACATTACAGATTTGTACGAAGATCGTACAAAATTTCAGAGAGCATCGAAAGCGTCAATCTTTCGAATTATTAACTTATCGTTGTTACTCGGAATTTCGTTTCGTTTTATTCGAATGTCGTTACTTAGAATGTAAAAATGTTAAAATATTACTCTAGATGATAATAATTCTGTAGTTAACTTCCGATGTTTCGATCGTGAATGTTTCACTGTAATTGAATCGGGCAGCAATATTTTGATATTCGAAACTTTCGATTCGTTTGTTTTTTTTTTTTTTTTTTTTTTTTTTTTAACAATCATCGACGATAACGCCGCGATAAACCGCGTGTCGAGAATTATCCTGTCCGAAAGGACGTCGCCTTGTACGCGAATAACAAACCGGCGTACTTCCGTGGAGAAACGTCGGCGTTTCCGACTGGATGGAATCGAACATGCGCATTTTAACGAGGAATATCTCCCTCGTGCAGAGGCGCGATCGGGCAATTTCATGAAACGGTTCGTTGAATCGACGACGATGACAATGAACCATAGGCAAGCATCACGGCGATCGGCGATAATCGATAATTCACATCCAAATGAGCTTGATCGTTCTTAGTTTCGCGAAATGTTTACATGTTCGATTCGGGCCAAGAGCAAAACGCGTGTATTATAAACTCTTTTAACTTATTTGTTACATAACGGGGGATGTAGATAGAGGAACCGCATGTCGTCGTTCCAGAAGAGAAAGATCATCGCGAATCACGTTGCTCGCGTTGTTAGCGCGATTTTAAGGAACCACGCCAAACCAGTTCATTCAGCGACCAAACACACGTACATAATAGAATTCCATTTGTCTGAATTTCATTCCAGTCGAATAAAATTCGAATTAACATCTGCTTTAATTATTTTCGATTGAAATCTACTTTGGTTATTTCGATGAGAAGAAATAGTGAAATATCTATCGCGCACAGCTGTAAAAAGGAAAAGAATTCCAAGATCTCAGAATATAGAAAAATAAAATTTCTTCATAATTAATTCTAGAACTCAGTACATAAGTTATATCAATACAAACTAGAGGGAAGTTTCATTTGCACGAAATATTTGATAGGAGGAGAATATCTTTTGGATTATGTATAGATCGACATTTTTAAACGTTTCTTCAATCGTGGACGATATGATCGTAGTTACACGCTAACGAATAAACTAACACTTCTAACTGTTTTCAAGTCCAGATAAATGAAATTCTCTTATATCACGTAGTTTCCTTTTATTCGCACGATCATGATTTCATGATGAAATGTTTCAGTGCCGCGGAAAAAAAAAGAAAGCCGTGAGCGACCAACGAAATTCCTACGTGGATCATGAGTTCAACTATGCAATCGTGAAGTCTCATTTTCAGTTCATCCGGAAGTAATAAATGTAGAAATGTGTTTCTCTTGATCCTGGGATAACTTCTGAGATCATTTGTCTGTAACAATGATCTGCGGATTACCTGAAAAAACAATCAAATAAATATTTCTCGAAATGAAAATTTTATCTCGTTAATATTTAGGATACTTATATGATAAAACTTACTCGTCTATAGTTCTATGACTAGTTTCTGGTAGAAATACCATTCTAAATATACAATTCACCTGTAGAAATAATAAGTTTGTTAACACTTCTCAATTAGATCAACGTTTACGATCAATCAAATGTTGGTTTGCTCCCTGGTTGAAGATTCATTTTCTCAAAAATAATGAATCAGAGAATCTCTACGATTGCGATACGTTTCTTTTTTTTTTTCTCGTATTATAATTTCAAAATATCACATAATCGATGTCGATCTCAGAACTGATTCCAGAATCGGCACAACATGTACTTCCTTGCCACGAACCGAACACCACCAGAAGAACCAATAAACCAGCGACAAATCCCGGGTGAACATAGCGCATCCATCAATCCAACGGAAGCTCGAGTCGCAATTACCGAGATTGATAAAGTACAACGTTGAGTCATATCAAAGCCGAACGTACGAAATCCTGAACCGCGTTCATCACGTCGATTCTCACCGATCAATCGAGAGATGCGGTCGCTCTGTCTATATGCAAAACATAGGGGTAGGTCTCCAATCGAATCCTGCGTACCAATCTTGAACAACAAACGAACAATATGAATAATGTGAATAAATAGAGAGAAAGAGGCGGAGTTAAGTGAAGAAAAAAAAAGGAAAGAAAAAAAATTGGTTCCACGAAAGGAAAGATCTGTCGGCGACTTATCCCTTACTGTGGAAAGGTGTACCTCTGTCGAAGAAGCGAGTAACTCCTTAAGTCGTATACTGTATCATACCATTCGTAAGACGTAAGCATCCCTAGAATTACTCTAACGATTTAGTCATTAACCAACCTGTCGGCCGTTCCTCGGTTTCGACCACGACGATCGTCCTCTCTCCGGGACGGGGAAACGACGTTCGCCCCCCGTCCGATCTTTTCTTCATTTTTTCCAAAAAACTAAAATAAGAAAAAAAAAAAATATATATATATATATATATAAAATAAAACGAAGTAAAATGAAACGAGGGAAAAGGAAACAAAACAAGAAAAGAATAAAAAAGAAAAGAAAGAAGAAGAAGCTGATTCCGTGGAACGTCGACGGGGCCTCTAATGTAGATAGGGTGTTTTCATGTGTAGCGTAGGCATGTAGAAAACATAGTTTTAACGCGAGAATGTACATCAGAATGTATTTCACTTGCGAGGTGTCCTTGTGTGGCTCTGTCTTATACGTGTACGTATATGTATATGTGTGCATGTATGCGTGGAAAAATGTGTGTGTGTGTGTGAGAGAGAGAGAGAGCGAGAGAGAGAGAGAGAGAGAGAAAAAGAAAAAGAAACAAAAAAGGGAAACGGGGCGGG
>WIUT01001685.1:0-28177 GCA_010645135.1 Tetragonula clypearis
CGAAGAATTAACCATCGACAGTCGTCATGATTGTTCGAAACAGTTCCTCGTCAGATCTTCTTTGTATCACAAAGAGAACCAAGAATGAGAAATATAACTTATCATTTTATCTATTTATCCACATATATTACTTGAGATTTTTACATTTGAGACGAAGAATTAACCATCGACAGTCGTCATGATTGTTCGAAACAGTTCCTCGTCAGATCTTCTTTGTATCACAAAGAGAGCCAAGAATGAGAAATATAACTTATCATTTTATTTACTTATACATATATACTCTATGTGTGATCTAGATTAGATTCGGAACAAATAATTAGTTCAGAGTTGTATGCACAATTGCGAAAGACAAAAGGAAAAAGACAGCCAATGAACATGACGTTGCAGAGGAATGATCGGTGATACTGCGCGTAGACGTGCAAGCACACGACGTTCGAACGTTTCTTCTACCATACGGTGAAGGCGATCGAGGTCGTTCGTGCAAGGTTATACACCATTTTCTCCCGTTGCAGTTCGTTGATTCGCTCGCGTACGTTCGTTCGTTCGTTCGTCGAATCGTTCCTGCGAACGCGGCGTTGAAATCGCCCAGGCCGAGTTCTTTCGGGGTCCTTCTTCTCGCGTACGATTTTTCGAAGGCCAAACGAGATCGTGTTTCGAGGTTGCATCGATCGCGCCACGGTTCCGGGATACTGGAACTCGCTCTCGAAACGCTGTTGAAACTCGAGTTATTACGCGTTGATATTTTAACCCTTCGCGGGATCTCTTTCTTCGTATCATATCTATGTTCGATGGTCGTACGAAACGCTGAGCCTTCATTCGATGTAATGAGTTAGTGTCTTCAGTGCGTTCGCAGTGTATTCAGGGTTCTTTTATTTTAAGTAAATTTTTTGACGAAACAATGAAATAATAATTAAATTGGATGATAAATTATTTAATAACAGTCGTGCAGTCAATGGTACAATAATAATATAGGTATATAGTAATGATAATATTATAAATTAAATAATTTATTTATTTCATAATTTATCTACTAATAACAATGTAATAATAATCGTGTTAGCGAATTGACCAGTTAAGTGTCGTAGACGTGTGTCCTATAATTCCACGTTTAAACACTAAGATTAGGTAGTGTGTAAAATGACAAATCTATCAAAGCTTCGAGCACGTTTCCTGTAGGTTAGTTCATGCATAATCTCTGAACTTTTATTCCACCTTTCAGTAGAATATAGAACAACGAAATTTCTTCGAATTTTCTTAATTTTAAATTTCGTCTTCGGATGGAATGTGAGAATTCCATCAAATATGCGAATATGAATATGCATTGTGATCCGAGTGATTTTGCGCTTTACAATAAAATCACCATCGTGAGTAAGATTCTTTTAACGATTCATAAAATTTTTTTAAAGTTTTTTTTTCCCCCGAAACAAGCAGCATGTATCGCGAGTTATCTGCGAACGTTATCCAGCTATCTATCGTAGCGTATCGATACGTGAAATCGATTCATCGGTGTCGGAGTGACCTTGGTCTTGAAGGGTATTGATTCCTTCGAACAGATAAAAGGTGGTACGACAGATAATCATGAATATTTCAATTGATTATCTCGCGCTCGTTTCCGTTTCTATACAATTAATCTCTAGTGTTTTCCCGTGAATTATTCTGAACAATACGCTTGCGTATCTTCGTACGATCGATTTCCTCCTAGTCGATCAGAGAAAGCAAAATGTTGAAAAACGAGAAACTTCTGTTAATTTAGCTTTTTGCCTCTTAATTTACAAGAATAACAAAATAAAAACAGCAGCAATCTCGATTACGAGAATTATGTTGCACAATTGTACAAATGAGAAATCAGAATTCTGAAATTGAAGCAATTCTGAAAATAAATACAAACCAAGATAAAAATATTGTATTATATCAATACGAGTAATTAGTAACCAATAATTTTCAAATTCTTAGTTACTAATTCTTGAGTACTCTCAAATGCGACTAAATCTATTAGAAAAGCTACTAGCTTCCGTGACAAATATACACTAGCACCAAGACAAATACATACATACAAATATATACTAGCATCGAGACAAATATATCACACGAATAATTAATGGTTAATAATTTTTAAATTCTCAAGTACAATATCTTCGAACGCGGACAAATCCACAAAAGCAGATCCACTAGCATCTGCAGACACACGCAACTGAAAAACCAAAGACAAAAAAGAAACATCACACGATACGAATAATTAGCGATTAATGATTTTGAAATTTTCAAATACTCTGAAACGAGTGAGTAAATCTATAACACGAATCTATACTACTACAAACGTATTGCTCTAAACTCTTATCACGTAGAGTTCAGTGATGGTGAATAGTCTTCGGCCATTTTTCAGCTGTTGGATTTTAATTTTTGATTAAATTAAATTTTTCACCTTAGTTAATTTCACCTTGATAAGATTATTTTGCTTCCATTAGTAACTGTACTTTTGTGATATTTAACAGTGATCGCGAATGGTCTTCGGTAGCCATTTTTCAGCTGTTGGATTTTAATTTTTGATTAAATTGGATTTTTCACCTTAGTTGACCTCACGTTGGTAAGATTATTTTGCTTCCATTAGTAACTCTACTTTTATGATATTTAATAGTGACTAGTGAATAGTCAAATGTTGTCAAATATTTCAGCGAATGGGCCAAATATTGTATCATCTTCGATCAAAATAGATTTTTCAGTTTGCTTCTTCAGTAATTCTTCTTTTGTAATGTTTAATAATAATTACAAATAATTAGATGTAGCGATTAATGATTTTGAAATATTCACATACTCTGAAACGAGTGAGTAAGTCTATAACACGAATCTATACTACTACAAACTCGTATTCCTCTAAACTCTTATCGCGTAGAGTTCGAAACCTCGCTGTTTACCATCAGTTCGTACAATAATACTACGTACGTTTTCGAACGAGTGAACGTCGCGGATTTCGAAAATTCCATGTACAAAAGGGAAGGAAGGTGTTCGACCTGTTGGCATCTTCGTTCAGTCGTGCTCGGCTTTTCGGGCGTGGCTGACTGTCTCATCGATTAAGCGGTGTTTCGCGAAGCGCTGCTTCGGGCTAGGGGACAACGCGAGCGAGGAAAGTAAGAGCGAAGACAGATGTCAAGGTATGCGAAGAGCTCCTCGGTCATGTTGTTGCTCGATTGGATAACATTGGATAATCACCGTACGAACGAATCACCTGTTGCGACGCGTTATTTTGTTATTTGTTCGATCGACCTGCTTGTTCATTCGGCCGGTTGATTGGGCTTTAAAATGGAAATCCCGGCGAAGAATCGGAAGTTCTCGGTGGTGGAATACGACGAATAAACTCGAACAAATTTGTTTTGACGCGATTCAGGATATTCGCGGATCATACAGATCGTCGTGCGTTTCTCTAACGACGGTTGCAGATCACTGCAGAGAACGATCGGCGAATAACCAGAGCGAGAGCGAGAACTATTTATTTCAAACGCGAACGATTCAGAGGAATATCTTATCTCGTTATTGTCTCGCGAGATAAAGACGAAGCGAAGCGAACAGAAATTTAATGACTAGAACTTCCAGCGAATATTTCCAGAAAAGAAGCACATCCACAGATCAATTTTCCTCGTGAACGAAAAAGAGAAAAAAAAAAAATAAAAAAGAAAGGAAAAAGAACGCGAACGAGACAAGATGCGCGATATAAGAACGCTTCTCGAATCTTTGCTACCACCTCGAAAGATAATAACGAGGCTTTCCAGTTATTATCGCGCGTCGTACAGAGTGCCTCCTCTTTTCCGCTTTATCTCGTTTTATATTTCTATTACGCTAGTGGAATAATATCCCCCCCCCGCCCCCCTAGGTCACGAAACGAAGCTAATGCAGCTGTAAAACCGCAATGAAACGATAATAATAATAATCACCTGTTGCGGAGGGAGATCCTTTCGAATAAAGGGAGAAATATAAAACGCGTTGTTAGCTGCACGAGGCTTCTTCATTCACATAACCGAATTCTGTTTGCCTTTATCCTGACCTTTGAATGGCTTCCATCTCCAGCGACAGAGATCCCTCCATCTCGAGAAGATCGATGCGCCGACGTTGACCTTTTCGCCAAGCTGCGAAGCGCATCGAGACCAACAAGCACCGCCTTCAGGGCCGTGTTCTCGCCCGGCGAGCGTCTAGAAAATGATTTCCCAACGATACGGGCTCGACGTTCGACGCCAATTGAATCGATGCGATTTACTCGATTACGTACGTTCGCCCTTAGAAAAATCCTCGAGGAGGAGACACGATGAGGACGTAGAAACAAGCGAACGCGTTGAATACTATTTGAATTTTTAATTTCGCTTCTCACTCTTTCTCTCTCTTTTTGTATCCTGGTTGAGGTATAGTGATAGATTTTTTTTTAATCCTTGTCGAATGTACGTCACTTCCGCGCGACATGGCGCTTTTCACCGCGAAATAGCGAAACAAAAAAGAAAAGCAGACGAAAGATATTAAATTCGCCATTGAAAATATATGGTTTTATTGTATGATAGATATAATTTTCAGATTAGGGCTCGCGATGCTTTGTATACTCGCGTGAGTATTGACGCAACGTGGCATCGATCTGAAAATTTGACGCACGACGAGGGCGTTAATTAACCCCAGCTAGGATCCTCAAGTTTTTCTGACTTTACGATTGATAATGTTTTTAATACGACGATTCAAAACCGAGAAAATAGCAGGAAGGATGCCCTTCAACGCGCCTCGATAATAGGAGAGAGAACTTAGGATTGGCGATAGATTTGCGGTTCAAGTTAGACGGATATTTTAGTGGCTGGGAAATAGGAGCAAAAGCGGAAAATTAAGGATAAATTTGGGATATATTTCGATTGTCGAGAGAGATTGTTTAACGTTAGAAAAAATGCAAGTGGCTCGAAAAATCGAAGAAAGAATGTAAGGTTAAGTAATGTAAGATTTAGGATTTAGATTTATTTAACTACTTTGGAATGTTTACATACGATTCGCAGTTCTAGAGATATTTGATCGTTTTCTTTATCTGGACGGTAATTAATAGCGATTAATAACTCTGATTTCCTATTTGTAATGAGAAGCGCCTCGGTTGCGTTAGGTGGAATTGCGTTTATTTGCAATGAAAGAACCACGAATGGTGCGTACATTGGCAACACGATTAATAATTCGACATATATAGAACATCTGAATTATAACTGCAACGCAAAACAATTTAATTACATTTCGATCTCTAGCTTTTCTGCAGATTCTTCAAGCTCTATCGCAGTGAAGCAATTATACGAACTCAAACATTACGTGATCAATCTGTCTAAAATCATCGAATTTGAACGATCCATTCTTTAAGAGTTAAGATCCTCCGTCGTTCTCGCGGCAAAGAAGTTTCAAAAATAAATCTCTATAAAACGACTACGTTGTTGTCTGTCTCTTGCCACTTCTCTACGAACGCATTGCGATATATTTGATATTCAATTCACTCGCCGATAGATAGTAACGTTATCCATTAGGATAACCTCAGTTATCAGTGCCAGAGTGTCGTCTAATGGCAAGCTCGACGAAAATCACTCCGAATTCACCGTTTCGATAAACCAACTAACGCAACGTGGCGAAAGCTCCTTACTGCGAGTTTGCATCGCGGTTGTCGCTCGAATATTCCCCTAAACACGATATAAGGGTGCAGTTTAAAAAATTGCAGCAAACGAGAGATATCGAGATATCGGGCAGGTTATTACACGGTCGAAGGGATTTCGGTCGCAGTGGCTTCTCTTTTGAACTTTGCGCCAAAAAGCAGCGTTGTTACTTAACCCAAAGCTACTAATTACAGAATACTAATGATACTATTAATATAATACTATTTTATTTGTTTTGCCAGCGGTTATATTTAAATACACTTGAATATACTATATTTAAATATACTGTTAATCTGTTTTGAGGTAGAATCTTTTTTTAATTTCCTAGTAACATTTTGACAAGGACCTAGAATGTTTTTTTTTCTTTCTCAAACAAAAATCTAACCTTAAATTTTTAAAAGATTAACAATTGTAGCCGGTCTTTTCCGAATTACGATAGAGTAAGAAAGATTTTCTTATTACAATAATTTCTCATCGTACAAATGTTCCATTTCGAATCTTCTTTGAATTTCCTGGTAACATTTTGACAAGGCTCTAGAATGTTTTTTTTTTTTTCTTAAACAAACTTTAATTTTTCAAATAAAAATCTAACCTTAAATTTTCAAAAGATTAACAATTGTAGCTGATCTTCTCTAAATTGCGATAGATTAAGAAAGATTTTTTTATTACAATAATTTCTCATCGCGCGAATATTTCACTGTTCGAATAGAAAGAAACAGAAGAAGCTCGTCTCGATGGCTAAAGTGTATTATATGTTTTTGATGTGCGATTACTCCAAAATATGTCAATGAAAGGATTCAACAAAGATACTTCCCGCATTCGTAAAAAAAGAACTCCATCATCTTTGTCAACTCTCTTCTTATTTTCACTGATTTTCACTCGTTCATCTTTTCTGCACGCTTTTCTGGTTCGTCGTGTGGCTATTTTCAGTAAGCGTTTTCGCCCTCGGAAATCTCCGTCTTCCTCTCTTTCTTCTTCTTCTTCTTCTTCTTCTTTTTTCTTTTCTCGACCCACATTTCCGGCTCTTCTTCCTTTTCTGCAAGAATCTCGTTGTCAGAGCTCGACACTAAACACCAAACGTCGCAATGAACCGTCGACCGTGACACGCCTTCATACTTTATTTTAGGCCTGCGATTTTTGCTTATTTATAGGTCGTTATATCAGTGGTCGTTCGTTAAACATACCGGTTTGCAAAGACGTGATTCTTCTAATAGGGGCCAAGTACGCTATCCGTGTATATACATTCGTTCGTCGATTTACATTCTTTCGACTGCTACGCTAGGTTAGGTGAAAGATGAACTACACGATGATATCTACGTACCTGGATTAACGCCCAGGATCACGTTCTTTGACGACAAAATATTAAACGAAGCAGCGTCAAATGAGATCAGTGACGAAGAAACGCGCGGCTAGGAATAAAGAAGTTTTACTTTAATTTTTTGTACGTGATACTTTTGTATCAACTTGTATAGCATATACGTACAGAGAAGAAGAAAAAAGAAAAACATATGCGACGCGGGGGAAAAATTTATCGGTTGTTTCAGAACTTTCGATCTTTTGCATTTGACGATTGCATCGTTATGTCGTATCGTTATAGCGATTTAGCGCTTTCCTAAAATTCGGGAAAAACACATTCGCATGGAATTTGAGACAGCATTGAACGAAGTCTTATTGTGCCCGTGCACGAGAGGCTATGTTTCTAACCCGCTTGCGATTTATATCTGACACTCGTCGATATCATCGTAAATTAAAAACGAACTGACAAAACGTTTTTTCAAGACGCAACGCTCGAGCTTATCGCTCCTCGATATTTTTTTTTTTTTTATCAGATATTTATACTCTGTCAGATAGAAAAGATTATAAACTCTGTCGTGTATAAAAGAAGTTCAAAACACTCACTATAAAAAAAAAAAAAAAAAGAAAAGAAAAGAAAAGAACAGTATATTTTCTAACAAAAATCGACTAACTAGGCAAATGGAAGAAACGAATGGCTTACAAATTATATTCATAACGAGTGAAATAAATTTATTCAGGAACGCAGGTGGTCGAATGATATACAGAGTTGAAAGTTGCGCAAGCGTTGCACGCGTCGGTATTCGACGGTGTAGAAAGTATTAGATCGATCCGATCGGCAAACACGGAGGTGAGCAAGCCTAAAAGCGAAATTTTATCTATTTTACACGATGTGTAAACGATTAGCTAGGCCAACTTTCACGCAGAGGCAATTCGCGCGTGATCGCAGCTGAGGAACACAGCAGATCAGTGTGTTCTGCAGTTTTTCTCGCTCGTTGGATTTTGAACTGGAGGATCCCATTGTGACACGATCGAAAATGAAGACAATCCATTGTGTGAAGGTATCCATACGAGCCATTTAAAGATAGCTGATGAGTTAATCAAGTTTTGTTGCAATTACGACCAATTTTTAGAAGTGCGAGAGAAACGTAGCTTCTGATTGGAAATAGATACCGATATGATGTTTAAAGTGTTTCAAAATTAAATTAAATTTAAAAATTATACGTTGTACATATATTACATCTATACATATATACATGTACATCGTGTATACACACAATATGTTCAATTTTCGTGCATACGTTATATATTATAAATACAGTACATATCATATGCTATATTATGCATTTTACATATATAATATATTATATTCAGTACATATATTATACATTGTATTATAAATAATATATATATATATATATGTATTACATATTATACACACTAAAAATATATTACATTGTACGTAGTGTTATATATTATAAATACAATACACGTTGTATCATTATATATTAACAATTCAAAAACTGTTTCTCTGTAAAAAAAAGATAGGTGTGATCTTTGTCGCAATTTAAACTGTGCACTGATATAAAGTAAAAGTAAAACTAACAAAAAAAAAAAATACATAATATGTGTATGTGTATGTACCTCGGAGTTCTGGAGTTAATTTTCGTCGTTCGCGGTCGATTAACGATTTACACGTTAAAATTACACGTGTATTCTCTTGACTCTCTTTCTTCTCCCTTCTCGCGATTTGTCTCTCCATTCTTTTCGCTGCGGGTTCCAGCAATTATAAACGAGTATAATTCAATCTGCGTTTTGAGCGATCCGATTCTCTATCCTGATCCCGATACGCATAGTGAATGTGCACGTGAGCGTGCAGAACGAGCGATTTCGCGTATGTTTAACCTGTCTAATCGGGAAGGACGAGTTAATTCATCCTAATTCGAGATCTCAGTTTTTTTTTAATAATAATAATCTCTTGACCTATTATTATTATTATTATTATTATTATTATTATCATTTAAGGTGTATCAATTAAAAACTAAAGCATCTTGTAATTTCACTTCAACGAATGTTCAATATCGATTTGCCTTTATTAATTACTTATTTATCAAGTGATCTTGAAAGTGAATTGATTAAGAAATAATCTGGCTAATGGATTAACAATAACGTTTATGATAAACACTTGGATACTTGTAAATTATTCTATAAGTATAGAATATCTAAAATTCAAATGAATCCTAGAATTTAATCTCAACAAATATGTAACGATTAGATGGCCGAAGGCTTTACAAAGGTTTAAATATTGCTGTCCATTGATGGAATTTCAAAAACGATTGAAACATGTTTCTAATAATTATACATATCGAGAGGTGGTGTTCGTGCAAATCCAGCGAAGCACGTTAGCTCGTTCGTTAAAAAAAAAAAAAAAGAAAAATGAAACCTGAGAATTCAGAAAATTAACGTTACGTTAATGATCATGACAAAAATATCAAACTTTTAATGGAATTGCGCTAAGCGGCCAGTTATTTGCGCAAGGTAATGGACTCGTAATCTTTCTTTCTCGTTCGTTGAATTTACTCATTCCGGCATGTGATTCGAATGTTACTCGATTCGACGATACAGCCGGGAAAGGGAACGAGAAAGTAAAGAAAAAAAAAGAAATATTTTTTCTACTCTGGGAGAGTTAAAAGAAAAAAGTATGAAAAAAAATGGGAGTAAGGAAGGAGTGAAATTCTTTCGTTTAAGTTTCTTCGTTGTCAAAATAATCGAGGCTTCAAACGATCGCAAGCGGGAAATCAGTCGTCCGTCGAATCGTCGTGACATTCGTCGTCGAGCGTTTGTCGAGCGCAGTCAGTCAATAACGCGCTGCTCTTGGATAAAATATATACGTACGTAGCAAACAGTCGAGAAAACCGAGTGAAAGGCAACAATGTGAAGGCAAGTGTGCGCGTGTTCTACGTAACCGCACACATACGCACGTAAGAAAGGCCGTCGGTGTCTGTGTGTGTGCGTCGGTTCATACACGTAAGTACTTACACTTCACGCGGACTTATTTGAAATTATACTACTTCGAGAAGCTGGAAGTCAGTGTGGAGGAGAGAGAAAGAGAGAGAGAGAAAACGAAGATAAATTCCGACAGGGTTGAGGGACACTCGCAGAACACAGAAAGAACGAAGTTTCAAGCGAGAAGGAGAATATACGAGAGCGTGGTAGAATTGAGAAAATGGGGATGATCTCTTGTGAAAAAGTCGAAAAGTAAGAAGGAATCAAAAAGGAGACGAAAATACGTAGGAAGGAAAGAGAGTAGAAAGTTGTCGAAATAATCGAGCTGGGAAATTTTTTATCAAGTTTCGTATCGTCGAATTGTATGCAATGGCGACGTTTGAAAATTGAAAATGTAGAAAAAGTAGGAAGATCCATTTCACGTACGGTCCTCACAATCTCACCTTACAAGGTACAGAAAAAGATCAAGAGAGTCGACGTGAAAATTCCCACTACCAACTTTTGATCGAACTTTGTTTTTTTGCATCTTATTCCGCAGTTCCATAAATATTCAGGATGATATGAAAACACAAGATTTCTTTGGAGGGCTGTTCTCACCTCTACGATCGTTTTTTTTCTTTTTTTTTTTTTCAACAGAAAGAACAAATTTGTTTTGTTATTAGCATCAACTACATTTCTGGAAAATGTTTTCGAACTTTCTTTGCAAATATCTCTCTTGTTTCAGTAACATCTCGATTTATGGTAAGACAAATCGTTTCTAATATAGATCGTTGAAAACAATGCAACTTTCGATTGAATTTTCTTTCTGCATATTATATAATTTCGTAAATATTTGCGACAGTATGAACAGACAAGATTTTTTTCTTTTCACTTTCACGATCACATTACCAACATTGAGGCAAAGAAATTGTCATAATTCCATTATTGGCATCTTGGTGTGAACTAGATCAAATTTTTTAGAATTCTTCAGTTGTCGAACTACTTCCCTTGCAGATATTATTCCTCTTGCTGTAACATCTTGATTTCTGATAAAATAAATTACTTTTTGCAAACGTATACTGTAGAAAACAATAGAACTTTTAATTTATTAACGTTTATATTACAACTTTTGTAATTATTGTATTAATAATACAACTTTTAATCTATTAATTTTATAGAAAAAAATACAAATTTTAACTTATTAATTAATAAATTTAGATTTCTATATCTTTTATAATTTTATTCACGATATTCGCGATGATATTAAAAATCGAGTTCGTTCAAAGGGAGAAACGGAGGGAAAAAATTATTTCATTACTAGATCCGTGCAAAGTTTTAAAATTCATTCGTCTTGATTTATGGTTACAACAAATTGTTCCCGCGAATATAGCCCACCAAAACCTTTGAATTATATTTTCTTTCTGCATGTTGCACAGTTTTGTAAGTGTTCACGATAGCGTAAAGACCCAACTATGTTCGAAGGGACATTTTTTTTCAACAGAAGGTTCCAATTATCATCGTCGATTATCAAATCGTCCTGATTATTAGCATCGTGTGAACTAGATCCGCGCAAAGTTTCAAGTTCGTTCGAAACTCTGCCTCGCGAGTGTAACATCTTCACTGTCGCACGATCGTGCGCGTAAGTCCGGATTCGATTCGCGCGGCGAGCAATTCGTCGAATTCGAGCTTCTTCGCAGCGCGAGCGCGTATTCCACTTTTACGTGGGAATGGTCTCGTGATTCGAGGCGATTAAAATGCAAAACTGTGTGATCCCGGCAACAGCCGGAAGCACCACTCGCCGTGTTTCATTGTCTTTTTTCTTCGCGGCGATCGCGCTTCCTCCTCCTCGGTTCGCGCGTGCACGCGCGGCGTTCGTCGCGTTCGCCACTCGGCACGCACGCGGTTTCTTTCGCTTAAGGCGATATTTCACGACGCGGCACGGCCACCGGTACGAAACACATCGCTGCTGTAACAGTTACTTTTACGCGTGACCCACTTACTGTTCCAACAGTCGAATCTAAGTGCTACAATAAAAAGTAGGCCATCGTGGAATAATTGACGGTTTCTGCGTGTTAACTGCCTCGCCTGGCGAATCGGTAGCCAGATTTTTTTCATCCAGCAGGCCAAATATCGTTTCCATCATGTCCGATCGAACTGAATTGGATTTTTCACTGTTGTTGTTAGTCATGTTCGACTCGTGAGATCATCTTGACATTCTTCCGTGACTCTTCTTTGGCGATATTTAACAGTGATGGTGAATAGTCTTCGGTAGCCATTTTTCAGCTGTTGGATTTTAATTTTTGATTAAATTAAATTTTTCACCTTAGTTAATTTCACCTTGATAAGATTATTTTGCTTCCATTAGTAAGTCTACTTTTGTGACATTTAACAGTGATCGCGATTGGTCTTCGGTAGCCATTTTTCAGCTGTTGGATTTGAATTTTTCACTTTAGTTGACCTCACCTTAGTAAGATTATTTTGCTTCCAAGAGTAGCTCTACTTTTGTGACATTTAACAGTGATCGCGATTGGTCTTCGGTAGCCATTTTTCAGCTGTTGGATTTTAATTTTTCACTTTAGTTGACCTCACCTTAGTAAGATTATTTTGCTTCCATTAGTAGCTCTACTTTTGTGACATTTAACAGTGATCGCGAATGGTCTTCGGTAGCCATTTTTCAGCTGTTAGATTTTAATTTTTGATTAAATTGGATTTTTCACCTTAGTTGACCTCATGTTGGTAAGATTATTTTGCTTCCATTAGCAACTCTACTTTTATGATATTTAATAGTGAATGGTGAATAGTCAAATGTTGCCATATTTCAGCGAATGGACCAAACATTGTATCATCTTCGATCAAAGTAGATTTTTCAGTTTGATCGATTAAGATTATCTTGCTTCTTCAGTAATTCTTCTTTTGTAATGTTTAATAATAATTACAAATAATTAGATGTAGCCATTTTTTCAGAGAGTAGGCCAAATATTGTATCATCGTCGATTAGAACTAGATTTTTAACCTTACAATTAGTCGACTAAGATTATCTTGCTTCTTTCGGTAACTCCTCTTTTTCTGATGTTTAATAGCGATTCCAAATGGTCAAATGTAGCCATATTTCAGAGAGTAGGCCAAATATTAGATCGCCTTCGATCAAACTGGATTTTCAACTCCAGTTGAGGTCGAATCCAATATGGTTGAAAATTCTTAGTCTACTTGTAAGATTGTCTCGCTTTCTTCAGTAATTCTTCTTTTCTGATGTTTAATAGTTTTGTGGCAGTCGTCTGATTATTTTTCTGAAGAAATTCGTCACGTCAGTGGACGTGAATTATCCCGACAATATTGATCCTTGGAATTGACTCTGCATACAATATTGAGCACATATTATCGAATGAAAAATAGTACGTGAAAACAAAATCTCGAAAAACGAAATATAATAAATAATTTAGTAATTTCGCTAATTCTTTATGATAAAACAAATGATATTCTTTGTTCAAATGAAAAATAAATTGTCAATATTTATAGATATCAGTATATCGCTGAGAAAAAACGAAGTAACTTTCAATGGAAATTAGACAACTTTTGATGGGGTTGAAAACTCTTCGCCAAAGAAATTTGAACTTTTCATATAGAGACACAGAAAGAAAGTTAAATTAAAAGTTATATTGCTTGCGTGTTGTTTATATTGCGGCGGTGCAGAAATTAGAAAAAAAAAAAAAAAGAAAAATTTATATTGTATGATACGTACAATCATAAAGAAGAAGAAGAAGACAACTTTTAATTTAATTTTTTTTTCCATATTTCCTACAAGCATCCAATACATGTACATAAGATACGTGACTTTCAAGTGGAAATTATCAGGTCAAGAATAAAATTGAAATGAAACTGTTTCGTCGGAAGATAATATGAACAGTTTTATTTTATAACGATAATATATATAATATGTATAAAATAAAATTGTCTATATTATTTTTTGATGAAAAAGTGTGTGTGTGTGTGTGTGTGTGTGTGTGTGTGTGTGTATTGATAAATGTATTAATATGCACGTACATATTATAATGTTTGAGGCATTTGAGGCATATATATATATAATGCCTCAAAAATATATATATAATGCTTCAAATATTAATACATTTATCACGTACAATCAATATCGAATGAACTAACATAATTCAAACAAATCACACTTATTTATTGGAAATTACAAAACGTGTTAATCCATCGGTATACACAAAGCAGCAAATCGCGACAAATGCCAAACAAAGATGAAACAGTCGACATGACGAGCGAAGAAGCAATCGATTCCCCTCGCGGGTTGCCGTTTCAACTAGCGACGATTAGGTCATATATTGCAGGATTTAGGTTAAAAACTGCCCTATTCCAGGATCGTTCCAGTTGGTTTGACGAGTGCGTGGAAACACACTCGCGGGGCGAGTAACGAATTCACCGATGTTCGTCCGGCATCGGCAGGAGGATCCGCGAGCGCGTTGAATGCGGGACACATTCCATATAGGTGTGCGTCTTTATCGTCGCGGCCTTGCGCGTATGTAGGCGATATGCGGGTGTTGCGCTCCTCGTTATTAATTTTTCCCTCCCGCTTTTTCATTCACGCGGCGTGTGATCGCTTCGATAATTCCGTGTCGTACACGCGCGTCACTCCTCTCTTTCTCTGAAATTATGCCGAATTTTCGTTTCGATTTTTTTTTCTTTTTCTTTTTTTTTTTTGGGTCGCTGTTTGAAATACTGAAGAATGTGTTTGACGATCCTCCAGAGGCGAAGGTTTTTTTTATTAAACGTATGAGCTTGTTAGGTGACACGTAGAACAATTCTTGACGGTGTTGCAGAAAGTTATACAGCACGATTGTTTTATTTGACCTCCGTGTTATCAGTATTCCGTTGTGTTTTTTTATTACTTGTGACGTGACTATTGCAGTCACTCGACGAATGAATTTTCACGCATATGTGATGACGTATGAATTCGACCGTGCAAAGTGACGCATCACAACGTGATAAATCGTCAAATATAGATTAAAGTCCCAACTTAAAGGATCGAGGTAAACGATTCTACATTCGCTTTAGCATCAAAGTACTTCAAAATATAACATTATCATGAATTTTTATTGTTACGTAATAAATCTGAACAATCATTGCATAAGAACAAAATATATAAAGAATATAATCACGCAACATTTTCCAACATAAATGTTGAACGTTCTCGATAATATACATAGTATATGTATATGTACTATAATGTATATAGTATATGTATACTTCCAATATATATACATTAGATATATTACACAATACGTATATATGTTATATAAGATCGTTCAACATTTATATTGGAAAATGTTTCTTTTATATGTGTCTTAAACATAATATATATACAATAACTTCCATTAATATTCGGATACTAAATATTTCTAAAAAAAAATCGTACAATAATAAACTTGGGCTCATTTTAAGGCACGAAGCTTTTACTTTCAAATTGCAGAAACGAAGACATTTTTCTTTTCTCTCGAAAAATATTACAAATTGTCAACATTGCAAAATCTTTTTCATAACTGAATATACAATTTTGATTTGAAAATCGCTGCCTCTCAGAGCGAACCTACGAAACTTGCCGGACGATTCCTTTTCACTAATTTATTAAACTTTGAATGTCAAAAGAGGAAAATGTTACGATAATGCAATTGTCAGAATTCAATGAAATCCATCCAATAAGAATTCATCGTGCGTTCTCTTGTCGGCCTCGAAAGTATTCTCTGCGAATTCCAATTGGAAAATGCCAATGAAATCGTGCGAAAAAATTGAAACCCGGAAGAAGATTCATCGAACGAACGATCAAATTGTCCAGATGAGACGAATCCTCGGCAAAAAGTCGTTCGTTAATTTCGTTTGTTGATCAGTTAATGTACGAAGCGACGGCATATCCTTGAAATGGCCGGAGAGACCAGTCACGAAAACAGGTATCGAGAAGTTTGCTTCCTTTCTATCGTCAGTAGAAGGGAACCTGTTCCTTTCCGACGAATAAATCAAAGGCGAAAGCAACAATTCGAGCCGGCCAGAGAAAGCAAATTCGTTCCGTGTGTGTATCGTATCGCGCTATGTCGCCACTATATTATGTTATTTCACGACAATGGACACACGCGCAGCGCGTGTTATCGCGCGCGGACACCGCGCACTAGATACCGCGCCATTGCTTTTGCGCAAACATGTTAACGATAACGCGGAAGAAAAAAAGAAAAAAAAAAGAAACATCGCGCGCGCGCCGATAAAACACGGCCGGGCAAAACACGATTTTCGCCAATCGGAGATTGATTGGATTTCTTTTTTTTTTTTTTTTTTGTTACACTTTGGATATTTTATACATATTTTCTCTACATTTTCGTATGCGTTCTGTGCAAACGCAAAGAAATATCGATACGACGGATTTCAAGTTTTTTTCTTTTTCTTTTTACAATTCCTTAACCTCTTGCCTTCAAAATGTCACGCGATCCGAATTCGAAATTTATATTTCTGAGTATCTCCAGTATCTGAAAGTTTCAAGGTGCAAATCGCATACAGTGTTGTTTCACTTATACAATAATTCGTGGTTTTCTTTTTAAATTCGTCGGTATAATATCACTGGATAGAAATTATTACTAAGAGGCAATAAATTTATCATTTCGTTTGCCTGGGTTATATTCAAATATATTTAAAATCAAGAAAATATAGCAATTTTGAGACGAATAATTCTCGACGTAGTTAACCCCTTGCGCTGGCAACTGGTTCGCGGACCATAACGAGTGACCAAACCAAACAAAATTACAGACAATAATTCGTCGCTTTCTTTTTAAATTCGTCGGTATAACATCACTGGATAGAAATTATTACTAAGAAGCAATAAATTTATCATTTGCTTGCCTTCTCAATTTTAAATATATTCGAATATATTTGAAATTGAGAAAATATAGCAATTTTGGGACGGAAGATTCTCGACGTGCGTGGCACGTCATTCCAGCGCAAGAGGTTGATATGATGTCACGATTACAATAATGAATCCTTATTTAAGAAAATCATGAGGCAAAGGTACATTATTATTATTGTTTCTTAATTACGTGTTAATACTTCGAATGCTTCGTCTCATAATTTTAGCAGACGCCTGCGGCTGCTTCGTCTTCTGTTTCAAGAAAAACGATTTTATTCATTCGAGTAGGAACGACTTTCGCATTCGTTTGAATTTAAATAACAAAATCTTAATTTGTGAATATATGACATGTATTAAAGTCATTATATTGGAATAATAAAATTCAGCAAAATATATATTTATAAAGACGAACTTGGCACTCGGAGTGTTAAAAATCTGTTTCATTGAAAATTTACATATTTCACTCTGAAATCACAAACAGAATCTCCTGTTTACGCAATTGGGAGACGAAGCGCGTCACGAGCTTATCGCGCGTGTGCATTTCGTTGATGTTAGTAACGCCGATCTCAGAAAAGAAACTGCAACGCGATCGATCTTCCATCTCTATCTCTCGTCCTTCCTTATCGTTATCTCACCGTCTCTGCTTGCTCGCGGCAAGTGTACGAACGCGATGGCGATTCAATCGGTTCTCACCGTGCCGATCGACTTGCATTATTATTACGTTGATTTTATTAACCGTCGCGAGGGGAAACCAGGGAGAGAGGAGGAGAAAAAGCACTGTCTCAATTGGTCATCGGGCGAATAAAATTCAGCCCGGGCAGACCGCTGAGCGGAGACGTCTGGTAAAACTGGTTCTCCAAAGACCTTTACCAGGCTACGTGTGTTCCCTCTTACCAGTTGGCCAGGCCCAGGCATGAGAAATGTGTCGTCGAGACACCGACAGCTTCGTATCGCGAACTATGTTGGCGAATAATGGCGAATTTACACCTTTGCGCAAAGCACAAAGGTTCCCGTGCCAAAATGGCTGCTCGAAGAGAAGACGAGAGCACAAGCTTCGTATTTCCTTCTTTCTCGATGATTTTCTGCAATATTCTCTCTCTCTCTCTCTCTCTCTTGGACGTTTTTCTTCTTTCATTTTTTCCAGTCTTTTCCAACACATGTTTGATGTTTCTGTTTATCTTTTGCCGACTTGCCGATACCAGAGTTTTTCCTGGTCGTTTTCAGATTGTTATTTCGTACGCTGACGTACGCCGTTCACGTGTCGTGAAAATACAATTATTTATGCAAATTTCGACGTTCGTAGACACGACGTCTGACGAAATGGATGTCGCAATAGCCGCGTATAACTTCGTATTTTTCTCAGAACGATGATCTTTCATAATCGTTTCATAATCGTTACGAAGGTTGAACGATACGAAATTTTGTACACTCACGCCCATTTAATTAGCTGTGCGTTGCTCTTGGAAGTTCGTCGCTGTGGAAATTCGTTTCATTCTCAAGCGAGTAAGCAATACTTTGTTTCTAGACATTTTAAAAATCAATTTGGGAAGTTTATTTGCAGTTTAGCAGTTATTGTTGGTATATATACATTGAAGTTCCATTAGCCAGTCTGTTTGACTCATTCGTGTCGTTCCAAATTTTCGGGACAAACGTTGAACAAGAATGATTCACTCTACTTTTCGACAGAAAGCCATAAAGTTATCCCAGATAGTATTGAACGTGAACAATTACGTTGATCGTGAGGAACAATGTTCAAACACAGGTTAAGTAAATTTTCATCGTTGATTCATGCACTTATCATCTGTCTTTCAAACCTGACTTGCATCTTTGAACGTAACAAATTGACGTCAAAGATTGACGTTCTTCACTCATATTTCGCGTAGTGTAAAATTACACGGTAGAAGTCCATTTGCGTGTACTATACTCTCGTCAAACTCGACTGCAAACTTTTGTTCGATCAGCTTATACAGTTAACCTTAAGGGCTGTTTTTCGATCGTATCGTAACTTTTTTTTTATTACAAATATGCGCGAGTTGTAACGAGAAAGTGAATTAAAACAGTTGATACATCTTTTTCTCATTATTGCATTATTACTCTCGATAGACGAGGAAATCGAAGGCGACGCGTTTGTAAAGTTCATTCAATGAATTTTGCTCGTCGATGAGAAGGATTCCAAGAGAGAGAGAGAGAGTTAAAAACAATATATCATAAATATTAAAAGTGTTAACAAAGGTTAAAGAGTTTCGTTACATAAAAGTTACATATCCTTACGGTGCCGACCTTCTTCGAAATTCTCATTTGAATCCCATTGTGCGATGTTTCCCGTATCATTTATAGAGACTGGCAGCTACTCAGAGACTTCGCGCGCGGAAATTTTCGGCTGCGTGCTTCGAGTTGCGAAGATACGAGAAGCGTGGAAACATACGTACGCCATGTTCTGGCCCGTTCCCATTACTCTCGCGCATAAGTTGGAAATTCACGGCAGTTCGAGGAAACAAGGCGAGATCTTTGCAAACATTCGGCCTTTACGTTGAGATCTATACACTGCGGCTGTATTAAATTTATGAGCACATATATATATATATATATATATGTGCATACAACGAAAGGATACAAAGTCGTTTCGAGGGAGAGATTTCTCTCGCGTAAGACGTGCGTCTTTCACGCGCGGCCCACAATCTGTTTGCCGAGAATGAAGCATGACTTTTTCCCTTTTGCTTTTGTTTATACAACATTAGCAGCAGCAGAGGTAACCGGCGTGTTGCGTTCTGTCGGTACGAAAGCGAAGTACGAAAGGATTTTGCAAGCATATCTTGCTGATTGACGAAGTGCTGAAAGTTGTTTGAAGTTCGCTGCCCGGCGGCTTACGAAAAATGTGCGCCGAAGAACCGGGAAAACAGCAGAGAGAGAACGTTGGAACGCGTGGGACGGAATGGAGAAGTTCTGTAAAAGTGAATTATTGGTTTGGCGAGGGGGAGGGGGCTAGCTGGCAAAGTGGCTTGAGAGGAATAACATTGCCTCGATAACATCGTGACGTAGTTGCGCAATTCTTGCGCGACTCTTTCGTATGTATAATTCTTGCGTAACCGCGCGATTCTCGCGGATTATTTGGCGATTATTTGAGGAGTTGAGCAAGGCGTCGGTGGAAAGTGAACTCGAGAGAAGAAAATTCTCGTGATACGAGAAGAGAAATATATACTGTAGGAACAGGCGAAAGAACGAGAGATTCAAAGACAGGCAGGAAGTTAGAATTACAAGAGGAAAGAGGGGGAGGAGGGGGGGGGGAGATGAACTCCAAAGGCAAAAGAACAGTTCTGCAAATAAACAGAATTGTAAATAAGAATCTACGAAAAGAATAATTCAACAGAATAACAACGAACGAAGGGAACGAAGTGAGATAATGAAAAGAGGAGGAAAAAGTAATTGAATCATTTGCGAGAACGCAGAAAGAATTTCCCCGTCCAAAGATACGACTCGCGTTATCACGATAAAATCTACGATCCACGTCGATCAATACACGCGCGTTTTTCGCCTGTTGCTTTCGCGTCGAAACGTGCAACACTTCGTAAAAGTTGTCATAAATGAAGATCTACAACTCATCGTGACGACTGTATTACTGGGTCATAAATATCGATTGAGGAGCGAATTCTACTTTGTCGCAGAAAAGAAAATAAAAGGGAAAAAAACGTGTTTTACAACATCTTTGCAAGGTGTTGCAAAGTAATGGTTAAACAGAAAAAAACAATTGGATATTTTGGAGTTTTAACACGAGTTCTCCCGAAAACTCAGCAAAGTTGAGCCTACAAATTATCGTTTCGACATTTTTCACTTCCTTACGGATTTCAGTATTATTTTTCTCTAATCGAGTTCTTGGGTCCAAACGGAATTCTTACTTGACAAATCAGCTCAGGTCTTAGAGGTTATGTATCATCCCATGTACTAAATCTCACGTTTTCACGATTTTAGTATTTCTCTTTGAAGATTGAAATTCGATTTGATGTATACAATAAATTTTCTATATATCGTAAAATTTTTACATATAGTAAATTTTCTACGTATAGTATAAATTTTCTATATATAGTAAATTTTCTACACACACAGAGTAAAGTTTCTTTTTTAAATTACAACAATTTGCTATACAATGCACTGTACAATCTACTTATAAAAATTAAAGTCGACAGTTTGAAATCTGGTGCGAAGCTAAACCTAACCTAAACCTTGCCAAACCGCCAACAAGATTGAGAACAGTATCGTTGTGACCTAACCTCGTTAAAACGGATCGAAAACCGTGGTTGCGTAAAACGAAAACGAAATTCCTGTAGAATTCTGGAACAAAGGTAAATCTGATGAATTGGCACGCATAATTATTACAAGCGTTTTTTCGCCCGTACGTGTCCACGCGTGTGTATGCACGCAGAGACACACGTTTCCTTTTTCGATGAATAAGTAGCCAGGTGACTGGGTAACGGTTTACGCGCGTTGCTCCTCAGGAACTTGCTTCTCGAAACGATCAAACGGTTAAGTATGCAAGACGCGGCCACGGCCCATGAATATTAACCGTTCGAATCGACGCGATGTTAATTGCCGATGGAAGAATTCGGTGGTGACCGAACGAATCCGGCTCACCGGAAATAGAAAATACATAAATCGGCCGAACAATAGACGAGGTCGTCGACGACCTGGAATTACCGGTTATCGGAACTACTAACGTGATAACCACCAAAATAATCAGTTTATAATTTTCTAGCTTCGCGGATCTCGAAGATTTGAACGATGCCTCGTGAAATATGCAAATAGAAGTTCGTGTTCTTTGTTCTAGTCACCGGTCGAAAAATGGACACGATCGACGAGCTTGAATTTTTCGGCTTGTCGGATTTATCAATTCGTCGAGAGTATCAACGGGTGATAATCACCAGTAATAACTAGTTTATAATTTTTCAAATGATTTTTTAGTTCCGTAGATTTTTCAGGTTCGAACGATGTTTCGTAAAATACAAATAGATGTTTGTATTCTTTGTTATAATCGCCTGAGAAAACACATTGGCCGAAAAATAAACGAAGAACAACGGTCGACAGTTTACAGCCGGTCATTTATTAACACCAGAACCATCAACGTGATCGAAACAAACTTGTAACTTATGATTTTTCTCGTGCAGATTTTAAAGATTCACAATTTTCTAGAGTAGCCTCGCCGATTTTAAAGATTCCGATGACTTTTTCCTTTTTTTTTTTTTTTTTTGTAAAATATAAGTTTGCGTTCTTCGTTCCAATTCGTTTCTATTCGAAATACGCTGTTAATTTCAAAAATTTCGACGTCGATCGGGTGCCCGAGCACGCGCTTATATTTTCAATTTTTATTGTCTTTATATTTTGGTTCGTCGACCAATGAAACCGCCGCAAGAGTACTAATCGCTCCCTCGTTCGTCGATCGCGACCGCTCGAGGATCCTCCTCTCGGGAATTAGCTTGGCACTCGAGGATCCTCCGCGGTCCGTCCACGTGCAACGTGGATCGTCCAAGTTTCCATCCTCGACACACACACACACACACACACACACACACAAAGGAAACAGAGAAGAAAAGAGAGAAAAAAGAAAACAATTTTTCCGTGCTCTAAAGTCCCCCTCGTGCATGAAGCGCGTACAGGGCGTACACAGGAGGTCAGGGTAGCGAGCGAACTCCGCCTGCACTCGCTCGGTGGAGAACGACGAAGAGCTCGATGGAGAAGAGGCTCGTAAAGTTCTCTCCTCTCTCTGTGATGCACCGAGTTACGCTCTTGCTCGTAGCTATAGTACACTCTCGCTTCTTTTTCTCTCCTCTCCCTCGTTCCTCTGCCTGTCTGTCTATCTGTGTGACAACCTGCACACAGAGGTTCGGCACGAAGGCTCACACGAGTGCTTTCCACGGTACGACGCCGACGGGAGCTATCGGCGACGAGAGCACGTGCTGCACGCGAGCCTCCGACCGAACGTGAGGACGATTTTGCATGAAATATGCAGGGGCCCCCGGTTTCTCTCCTCTGCGCGTCCACCGTGCCTTTGCTTCTTTCCCTTTTATTTTTCTTTTTTTTTCTCTCTCTCTTTCTTTTTTTTCTTTTTTTTTTTCCTCTCCCGTACCCGACTCGGCCAAGACCCGGAGAGAGCACCGGGCTCTATAATACACCTCGACTTTATAGATTCCAGCTTGCTCCCCTCGCGAAACAGCGGTTTTTCTTGCCGCAAGCGGTTTCCCTCGCATACGTCACGAGGTTCCACGAGTACACGAGAGTATGTCGCCTCTCTTGGTCTTCTTTAAGCTCCAAAGAATATTGAAGTTTTACGGTTATTTGCACGATAATTAATTTAGTCCGAGCTGTCAGTAACAAACACGAACGATCGTCTTTCCTTGTTTCCCGCGGGATGTGCCTCTTTTGAACAAGAAAAACATATCTCGCAGTTCGATAAAATAAACGAATGCTTGCTACAGTTCGATAGAGCAACAAGAAGACAGATATTTCATTCTTAAGAATCTTCCCCACTTTTATTCACCAGGAATCTTCGTCTCATTCCAATTCGCGCAAAAGATTTTCGCCACGAACCTTCTTCGCCTTATTCCAGTTTATAAATTTTCGTCGCGGCGAGTATATTTACCACGCGGTTCTCGTTCGATAGTTTTCTCGAAGTTGACCGAAGCGTCGAATTTTCATCGGAGATATCGAAAATATATAGAAAAACTGTCAAATACAACGCGACACGATGCAAGCTTTTATTTACGTATTTTATTAAAAAAAAAATAAAATAAAATAAAATAAAATCATCTAAATCTGTAAGAATACACTGTTTTACGTCTATAATGTATACTGACAAAAATTATGAATTGGTCATTTTGTTTTCAAACACCTCGATAGTTCTAGATGTTGAATTGCTACGTGATGCACAGTTGCACGGATCCCACCTTCTACATTACGAATTCCCTCTGTTCTTCTGGCTTCGTTTGTGCCACCGACTATCAGTCTTTGACTGTCACTCGCATTTTCTTCTTTTCTCTCTACCTTTCTTGCAGGCTTTCCTTGTTAACGAAAGACCGCCTCCTTCGTTTCATTTCAATCGCCCAGCCTGTTCTGCTATTTCGCCGGTTGCAAAGTCTTTCTTCCAACGTAGTGCTGCAACCAAGGTTCCAATGCAAAGGTTTATCATGGCCCTTTCTATCTACCAGGTTCTCTTGGTCTTCCAGTCCAGTCTGAGAGGAGAAAGAGAATTTCTTTCCACGTTTCCCTCTTTCGGTCCCTTTTGCTCCGGTCCTTTTTCTCCCCTTTATTGGCAAAGGGTAGCTCGGCGCTCTCGTTTCACCAAGTTTCTCTCTCTCTCTCTCTCTCTCTCTCTCTCTTCTCGAGCTGCGACAGCAGCGCGAGTATCGAGAACCCTTCCTGAACGAGTGCATGAATATTTCAAACGTCCGCTTCCAGCCAACGATTCACCTTCCCGGTCATCTACTCTCGCACCGTTTCCCATTTTCCCGCCGCAGTTCGATGATCCCGCGGGGTGAAACGACACTCTATACGCACGCGCGTTAGCAGAGATCGCGAACGTGTGTTCCGAACTAATGTGTTAAGAACACACTGCTAGGCTCTTTGATTCCGTAACAGGCGTCTCGCGTGTGCCAAATATGTGTCTTAGTACAGTGTTCTTGACACATCGCCTGCTTCCGACTAACAATAAGCGCCATTTCCACGCCATGTGTACGCGCTACAGGGTTCAATAAATCAGCGAAATTTGCCACCTATTCTTTTCTGTTCTTGTGCGCTGGAAATTTATTTGTTTATTTGGCGTGAGCGATTGAAACGGGCGAGTAAATTTATTTGTAACGAGTAACGAGGAAAAGTAAAATAGCGAGACGAAAGCCATACGGACGAAGCGTGCATGCAAGAAAGAACATTTTCTATTTTTAATGTCACGCGAAACGAAAGAACTGACAATAAAAAAGAATGATTGATAACACGTTGCCACGCCACGCGTAGTACCGTCGTCGCTGCACGGCTTAAAAAGTATTCTAAACATCGTCATAGAGCATCGTCGTGTAAAAGTGATATTATTCGTAAATTACCCCTTTGTGAGAAAAATCTCATTTGGCGTCGAAAGTTTCGAAAGGTTATCGAAAATAGTACGCGCGAAATGTGTTAACGTCTTGCGCTGGCAGATGATTCGCGGACCATAACGAGTGACCAAATTACATACGATAATTCGTCGCTTCCTTTTTGAATTCGTCGGTATAATATCACTGGATAAAAATTATTACTAAGAAGCAATAAATTTATCATTTGTTTTGCCTGGGTTATGTTCAAATGTATTTAAAACTGAGAAAATATTGCAATTTTGGGACAAAATATTCTCGAACGTGCGTCGCACATCATTCCAGCACAAGAGGTTGATATATGTCTTTGATATTACATGTATATAATTTATAATATATATCTTTATACATATATTATAATAATATAATAATGTATTAATATATAATAAGTATTTATAATTAATTATATATTATGTTAATATATAATAATATAATATATTAATACATATTTATTATACGTCTTTATACATTATATATATATAGTCGAATGCGGACGATCTCTTTTCAATGTAACAGGGAATTTTTGACGACTCGACGAAGCATATTCTTGTTCCTTTACAAGGCCTTTTTCTCCTTTGAAAATACGCCTGACTTTCGTGAAATACTCTCGGAATAATCTAACTGGATTCGTCTCCTCTTTTTTTTTCTTTTTTTGTATTTTATTCAAAATTTCTCACTTCTACTGTGCTGGGCTCGTTTCTTAATAAAAGATACATCACTCCGAAGACGAAGATATTCTCTTTTTCTCTCGAAAGTTTTGCAAAATTCAAAATCTACCTCTCTTGCTGCATTTTACGGACTGCCTAACAAATTTGCTTCGCGACTAAATTCAACTAGGATCTTCGAAGCTCGAAGTCTCCCCTTGGTTTCTGAAAATTTGCCATACGATTTCTTCTTCTTTTTTTCTTTTTTCGCAAAATTGTTTCAGAATTCTCGAATTCTTTTCATCGATTTTACGAATATGCTTTTTGCACGTACCATATACATTTCGCGACGAGCGTTCTCGAAATTTATGATCGATAGATAGGTAGTCATCGCCTGTGTTTACGTAGAGTGCATTGATTCAGCTTCGGTTTCGTAAACGAGCTTAACGATCACGATCGGATGCAATCGCGCGAGACAGGTGAAACCGTTCGATCGGGACAGGTGTGTCGTTAATTCGATCGTGTGCCACGCCGTGGCGGAAGACCTTTCAAAAAGAAGCATGGTTTGCGTCAGCCGGTACCGTTAGGCTGATTTTCGGATAATCATTAGTCGATCGTGCCGTTAGAATCATCAAATAACTCTGCACAGACGTAGCGGTATATCTATAAAGCCAGGCGAGCAAAAAATCCTCGAAACAAATCGTATATTCCACAGTCGTGAAACGTGGCTGAAAGTCGATCGATGATTTCTGTTCGAGGCAGTTCGCTCGAGCATAAAGAAGTCGAGTTCCGACTGTGAGAAAATTTTCTCTCCTTGATAACCGACGTTTATTTCATTGAAATCAGAACGCGTGGCAATTGTATTTTCATTTCTTCTTTATTTTTCTTTGCCAGTGCGTCTGTTTTGCGTGTAATGTAATTTTGTCGCGAGATACTCACACTTTTTTTCTTAGCAGGTGTAAAAATCAGAGTATAGAACGTTGACGATCGATCTTGGGGATTTCGACGATCCTGAATTTTCATTTCTATACGTACGAATTGTCGCGCAGCGTTTAGCGTGGCAATTCTCTTCTGAACTGAATTCGCAGTCTGAAAATTCTTCGCTAGATAGAGGCTGAAAAGTCTAAGGTGTAATTATTAAAATGAAATTAAAAAAAAAAAAAAAAAAAAAAAAAAAGATTGATTTCTGATCTATTTTCGATAGTGAATTTTCACTGATGTTGAAGGATTATTCAAATTGTGCAGTGGGGTAGAGAAAAATATTTGCGAAACAAAAGTTTTATTTATTGCAGCGGTACACACTATTCAATTAAGTGCAAGCTCAATTTATCAATAGCACTTTCGTACAACTATAAGCATTTAATAGTGCGAAAATGAAACGTAGAACCTGGTGAGAAAACATTTCACTGAAAAGTGAGGCTGGCGCCAATACTTCTTGCAATCGGTACACATTCGAGCAATCGTATTTAAACTCTGTTTTAAATTACTTTAAAAACTGTTCTAAATATATAACATTACGGTAATTTCCTCGCGAATCACCTGAATAACGTAACTTAAGTTGCGTCGTTCTGCTCGCCACTATACCGTCACGCAATATTTTGTATAATTTCTAAAATCAAATTTCCAAGAGGTGGCCTCGCATCCCACGCGCGTGATCAAGAATGATCGTCGTAAATTCAAGTCAACTCGAGCGTGAAATTTCACTTCCTAAAAATTCTTTTCTCTTCCTGAAAACGTAGTCCATTAGCTCGACATTCACGCGACGACATATCCCCCGCGTCTTTAATATTCATTGCGATTTGCACGTCCCTTCAACCACGTTGGTAAATACGAGGCGTTTTAATCGATGCATCTATCGCTTAAATCTCTCTCTCTCTCTCCTCGCCTGTGTGAATTTTCACGTAGACGATCATCGCGAGTGACAGGCGGCGTCGATTAAAAGTCTCGTAAAACCTCGCTCTCGATTAATCGCGCGGGCATGTTGATCGCTTCTTGGAAAATTCGGGAGCACAGCGACTCCTCGAATCTTATTGTCGTACGTTTTCACTTTCACAGATATTGTCGTGCTAATGAAATCTAGAAAATGTTTTGTCTAACGTAATGACCTAATAACAATAATTTTGTATCAATCATCTTGCAGTTATTATATTTTATATCAATTATCTTATTATACACATATATTCTACGTATCATTGCAGTATTAATGAGATTTCAGAATGTTTTATCTGACGCGCGCAATGTATTCGTAAAACGTTTCGTACAATTTCAATAGTTTCCTAAAGTAATTATACGCGGACTCACTTTATCAATCAGTGTACAAACAATTTGGTACAAATATCCTTTCGTTACTAAAACCATTAATCGATAAAACAGTTTCAATTCATACATTTAATTGTATATAATAATTACGTGTATTACAGTAATCGTATAATAACGACCAAGATTTTATCAGAGTATAAAAAAGAAAAAAGAAAAGAAAAAATATTTCCATAGTACAAGCTAACCAAAAGTGATTATATTCGATTATATCATATCTAATAATTAATATCTTTTTTATTATATTCAATATATTATAATAATCATGTAATAATGATCAAACTG
>WIUT01001686.1:0-28168 GCA_010645135.1 Tetragonula clypearis
TTATTTTTTTCGCTTATTTTCTTTTTTTTTCTTATTCTCGTCTAGATTAACCATTTTTCATCGTTATTCTCTTTCCACGTACAACTGATTATAGGTAGAATCAACTACAACAGTAGAAGAGATAACCTATACTTCATCATCTAGGATGACCAAAATTAATTTAACAAGTTCTTATTTTTTTCGCTTATTTTCTTTTTTTTTCTTATTCTCGTCTAGATTAACCATTTTTCATCGTTATTCTCTTTCCATGTACAACTGATTATAGGTAGAATCAATTACAACAGTAGAAGAGATAACCTATACTTCATCATCTAGGATGACCAAAATTAATTTAACAAGTTCTTATTTTCTTTTTTTTCTTATTCTCGTCCAGAATAACCATTTTTCATCGTTATTCTCTTTCCACCTACAACTGATTATAGGTAGAATCAACTACAACAGTAGAAGAGATAACCTATACTTCGTTTTCATCATCATCTAGGATGATTAATTAGACGGGAGGCCTTCATCTCCTACGTTTCGTTTTTCACAACTGTCTGAGATGACAAAGTTTATTTTTTTTTCTTCTTCTTCTTTTTCACGACTGAACCGATTGACAGAAAATTTGCAAATCTTCGCTGATTCTACAAAATTACTGTCCGATAGAAGATTGTTTTTGTGAAATTTCAAAGTCTTTTCGTCATTTCGATGTCAAATGAATAAAGCAAATATATTGAAAGAAAAATAACTCTGCTAATATTGAGTTATTATTACAATCTTGCTGAAATAATTTCATCCGTTTTTTGTTTTTTTTTTTTTTTTTTTTTGAAGAATGAGAACAATTTCGCAACAATTTTAGAGCAAGTACTCTATCGATGAGTCACAAAGAAAATGTAACGCGGTTGTTTGTACATATCACGTACGTGTGCGTTACATGATAACAGCCGAAGAATGCCTTCTCCACCCCCCCCCCCGGTGTATACTAAATCCGGACGATCTCAAATTTCATCGCGTTTTACTGAACCCGCCACGTATTTTAACTTTATGGCTCGCGTAATTCCGCTCGGTGAGACACGTCTGACTAAATCTAGCTTCTTTCCACTGGGGACAAGCATCCTTCGATCCAAGATTCTTCGATCCTGCAGATGCTCGAACTCGAAAATTTACAGAAATGAAATCTATCCGTCCTTCGAGTCGTTTAATCGCGACTCCTTCGAAATCTTCAGACTCTTTGCCAACTATGAAACGCTACAAATTATCTGTTGCCTGAATCACTCGGGATCCTTCGAGACTCTGATAGAGGGATGAGAAAATTACAATAGGAACAAAACCATTCATTCTCAATTCACTTTTGAGACCGTCAACTGCGACTGTGTTCCGACAGAAAGATAGAAAATCCAAATTGTTAGTTGACTTCGAAGGATGGGATACCATCCACGAAGATCGTCGTATCCAGGGAGCTAGTGTCAAATTGAGTTGCACGAGAGAGGATCAAAGAGGAATCTTTCACCATTGTCTAAAATAACAAAATTACTATAAATTATAATTTGAGCAAAATGATCGTTGATCTCGAAGTTCTTTCAGAGGAAGCACGATCCCAAAGTTTCCGCGAGATTTCAAAATCAAAAGCGATTGACCTTGACTCCTCCAATGGCTCTTTGATCAAACGTGTCCGAAATTAATGGAAGACGGACATCTTGTTGCAAGAAAATGTTCTCACTATTAAATTGACAGTCCAGCTAGCTACGACATCGAGTCGTTTGGCAATTGAACGAGCAAGATCGTCGAAAATTTTTTGGAAAGGAAAAAAACAGTTGCGAGGCTCTGTTTATCAAAAATGAATAGAACTACTCTCGTAAAAGCAACTACCCTCTCTCTCTCTCTCTCTCTCTCTAACTTTTGTCCCTGCTTGTGAAAACTGATGTAGTCGTACGATGATCCCTGGGCGCAGTCGTGGAAAACACTGTTCGCTCGCTGTTTATACGGTGTGTTATACTGTGCTCTACTCACCAGCGGGTGAAAACGGGTCTTTCGAAGTCACGAGAGAGAATGAGAATCGGTAAACCTCGGGGGATGAAGGCAGGCGTGCAAAGATGAAACGAAACAAAAAAACACCGAGAAGCACTCTACACCGCACTAATACTGGATTCGAATGGCTGTTCTCGCGTCGTGCTGGTCCTAGTCATAGCCAGGCGTTTGCACACGGCACGTGTGCATCGGAACGTCAGTGGCTCTTGACGACAACGTCGCGGTGGGCACAAGAGGGAGTAAAGCCGCAAGTATAGCCGCCTTCCATCTAGCGGGGGTGTTACACTATACGTCGGCCACGATTCGTTAACACCGCTGGATCTTATCCTGCTTCTCTCGCTGCTTCCTTCTTCTTCGTCGGCAGAAACTTTCCTACACCGCCGAACATTTGTCTAAATTTACGACTACCGTTCGGTTTGTTACATCGCGAAGCAGGGAGGAGAGGGGGGGAGGGAGGGTTGAGCTTCGCGTAGCTTGGAGCTTTTCAAACTCTTGACGGATTTTGCAGGAAAAAGAATCTTTTAATTTTCTATCGGTATGTTTTCGTTGCAGAAAATTTCTTCGTGCCCTTTGCCGACACGGTCTAGTCTGCATGTATTCGTGAGAATTCTCCGCGATTTTCGATCTTTAACTTTATTCAATTGCATGAATCTGAAATCCGTGTTACAAGAGAAACGTTTGAAATTCACAAGCGTGAATGCTTTCTTTTTTTTTTTGTATGGAAAGGCAGAAGGCTTGTGACCTTTTGTTTTATTTCCCACTCTTTCCGCACAGCAGTCGGAGTAGAGGATATCATTCGAAGACTGAGAATTATAATACAATACGAGAAAGGAACGACGAATTGCTCTCTTTCTTCGAGAAGCCTTTTCGTTCCACGTTTTACCAAGTAATTTGGCTTCCAAAGGGAATGACGAATGATCAAAGCGTAAAACTCGCGCCAAAAGTATCGGGATAAAAGTCACGTGAAAAAGATCCAAAAATTTTTTTAATTCAAGAGAGAAAATGAAACTTACAAAGGAACCGTTGAGATCTTGGGAAAAAAAAAACACTTGAAATCTAAACTCATAAAATTTCTGTGAAAAACATTACAAATTGGTCGTCTCGATTAAGCTAGTGTAACTTAATCTAAATCACTTAATTATGATACAACGAGAAAGGAACGAAGAATTTCTCTCTTTCTTCGAGAAGCCTTTTCGTCCACGTTTTGCCAAGTAATTTGGCTTCCAATGAGTTAGATGGTGCGTGGAAGATGCGCTGCAAACATTAAGACAACAATTGGCCTGCTTCGGATGCGTAACATTTACGACGAAGAGAAAGAGAGAGATATTCGTTAGAGAAATATGCAGCAAGACGGGTAAGATTCTGCGAAAGCATAGTAACCGCGTAGATTTTTAAAAAGAAACATACAGCTGAGGCAGAGCAATGAAAGCCGAAGCATGCGAGAAATTTTCGGGGAAACCTGAGAACACCCGTGTGAAGTTTTTATTTCGTGGATCTCCCTCGCGTTGAATCTTTAAATCCAGTCCATTTGTTATTAATGTTCGTACGAGACATAAACACTTTGAACAATTCAACTAAATCGGAAGCTACTCGCCACGATTTGTTTTATTTTAATTTTAATAATTCGTCGATAATCTCTTGTAAATGCAGCGCTTGCATTGTTATGTTTTTTTTTTTTTTTTTTTATTTAATTGAAATTTTTAACTCGAACCGAACTGTACTGTTGGCTCAAACCATGTCAAACCTCGTCAGATCTAACCTGTTTGATCCGCCGCAATTCCTTGAAATCGATCCACTCTTTTCGGTGGAATGGAAGAATTTGATGAACATACAACCTAGAACGTTATTATCAAGTTAATCGTTAAATTAATAATAACCTTTAGGGATCGAAGCATAAATCGAGCTACGTATTTGTCACGATGTAGTTGGCTGTTGATTTATTTCAGTCGATGACGCGTTCTACTTTTTGAAAATACATCTTTCGGGGCATGCTCTTATGTTTCTCCGACTTAATTCGAATTTCGAAGTTGAAATGAACAATTATTGCTCGAGTTCATCTTCGAACTTCGTTTCAAACCTCAAGAGTGATGTTTTTTAAAAGTAAAAACTCGTTTTTCCTTTTCGTGCCGATTTTTCGCGAGAGTAAGTTGAATTAAAATTAGGAATTGCTTGAGAGGAGGTGGTAAAAATCTGTTGATAGCAGCATGAGTCACGTTGGTGACGATACGGTACTTGCTCGGTATTCGTTTACATTGTGCTACACGGGAGAATGTTTTCTGAGCGATGAACCAGCGAGAGAAACACCGAAATAAATTTATTACTCATACATCTTGGACTAATTCCCGGGCCCTAATGGCATTCGCGGACAACAGCAACGCGATACCATAATTTTTAGATTAACACCGAGCCGAATTGGCAGCCGGTCAATTCTCAACGAGAATCTTTCCCAAACTTTCCCCTCCAAAAGTCGAATTTCTCCTCGTCTTCGTTTTTTTATTTGAAATTGGTGGAAAAAGGGATGTGCAAGCTTCAGTCAATCTAATTGTCACACAGGCATCCTAGTAATTTTATGTAAAATAACAGAATTTGGAAGAAGCTGTCGAAGAATGAAGCCTGTATCTTACGTATTTATGAGAAACTTAACTTACTATTAAAATATATCAATTCATGTGATTGGGTAGAGTACAAAGTAACTTCTTTAGCCCCGGGCAGAAATTAATCTTCGAGAGGACCTTTTTAAAGAATGATCGTATCCGAGATAGACAATCAACCGGATTCGAAGAAAAATGAATGATTTTCAAAAGAAATGTTGAGACATAACTCTCTCTATATATATATAAAACCATAATGTTTAAAAATTCCAAATTGAAGTAAGAAAGTTTAGAAGAACTTCGAAATGGGTAAAAATTAATTTTCAAAAAAATTTCCGACAGAAGCGCACACTGCAACGTGTGACGAAAATTACAGGCCAAATCGATAACTCGGATAAATCTCGATAAAGGTGAAATGCCCAAGGGGTTCGGATACCAAAGTAGTCCAGCACAATGGCTTCCCAAAAGCTAGGCTTGCGTGGGCGTGACCGTATACATATGTACACTCGGGCGAGCTTTTTGCATAAAGCCACGTGCACGCGTATAAGTCTTTCTAAAAATAGAAATTTGAGCAAGATGCTATTAATAGCGGATGAGTGTATTCTCACATGTACGTATACGTGGCTCTCCTCTACGGTAACGAGCAACTTTTCGGAAACGCCGCCCCTATCGAACGAAAGAAGAACCGGAATTCGATAGCGTTAGCCACAATTTCGAACCGAAAATCAGAAAAAAATTCAAGCAAATTTGTATTTTGTGAGACACGTGGACAAATTCTCTGACAAGTAACAACAATATGAATCGTCAAGATAAAAAATAAAGATTAGATTCTCCCTTGCGGAAAGATGAAAATAATAAAAATTAGTTTATTCGTCTCGAAGAAAATTAATACAATGATAATAGCAATCCTTAAGCGAGACTTGTCCATGTAATGAATAATATAAAAAAAAGTTTCCAAAGGTATTGCACGAGTCATTCCACGTGATTGTATTCGACTCTTTTCCTCTGGTTTCTCATTAAAATCTCTGTGAATTTTCTTTTGCAGTAGCGCAGCGTTGCATAATGGAGAACACTATGAGATCGTTGCACCCTTCTCGATTACGTATACATAGGAGCGAGCACTTTTCGCGTGGCGATTAATTTTTAAGCGCTTCCTCTTTGCTCTGGCTTCTGCTATTTTTGTCACGATTGAACGGACGTCCATTCTCAGAAACATAATCGAATCCCGTTGTCAATCAACGAGACGATACTCCACGGTGTGACGTGTCACGTGGTCTTCGGACAACGTTCTAATTATACACGTGTAGTTGTACATCATTTATTATCACCGCGTTAAAATAGATTTGAATAGGTTTCACAAGGGATTACCTTAGAGTGACGTTCCTGAACTGTCTTCTTCCGGTATGAATTTCTTCTCCTTTCGTCGTTCAAACGTAGAAAATTTTTAGATCGCCGAGCCAAAACTCAGATTGAAAAGAACAAGAAACACGTTAATTCTTTAAGAGTTCTCCCGAGAACAGTCTCGTTTTTACATTTCTATATTTATTATTATTTCTTACTGTTTCTATGATTCCGTTCTTCTTCTCGCAAAGTAATCTAAAAAAAAAAATTCCACACGATCCGTTAGATTTGTTAAATAATTAGTTAGTAATTTTTAATAATTTTTATTGCCTCTTTGAAGGAGATCTCATTGGACGATGAAATCCAGTTGATAATCCAGGAGATATTTTACATTATGACACCACGGAGTGGATACCACTATTAAATTGAGTCATTGCAACGTATGATGTAGAAATTCTTGACTTGTTCCACTTGACCGTCTCGCTTCTTCACCCCTCTTCACCGGCTGAAATTATTTCCGTCCCGCTGCGGGTGTTACATGATCGAGGAAGAGCTCTCCCCGCCCCCTCCGAAAATCATCCATTCAATTCCCCCGCCATACCTCAGTTCATCGAAAAACCTCGCGATTTTTCATCGAATCTGACCTCGTTTTCCCGCGAAAATAGCAGCATAAAACTTTTTCTAGGATCCCCTCGTCAGATTTCGATCCGTATCTCAGTCGGTAGACCGTGAATTTTTCAAATAAATTCGCATTTTAGAGGATATTGTAGAACATTATAAGAAGCACTATACTTCATCCATTGGCTTATTATCTTCGTTTCGGGCAATTTTATATTTGTAAACGTATCGCAGAAAATTGAATCTAATAATGTAATAATATATATCAAAATTGAATAAGGATTTATTGACGATAGATTAGCTTCAGATTAAGTTGTTTCTATTAATATTATAAGAAGCATTATACTTCGGATTTAATCAGGCTTATTACCACGCACACCGAGAAAAAGGAATGCTAAAAATTTTTTACTAGATCTTACGACTCGACTATGTTCAACCTGAAATATATCGAGAGTTTAGGATAAATATCCTTCCCTATCATTTTCATCAAGCCTTTATCTTAATTCTTCGGCACGATCTCATAAAATTGCCTTCTCAGATCATCCAAGACCAACTTCTGAAACCTGAAAACAGAAAGACCCCCTACTGGGTCACTCGTTCAGGCAATTTCTCTCGAGTTTCCTCGAGTGCTACTCGCCTCCGACAAGATAAAGTAGAAATCACGTAAAAATGTTCCGCGTGTTTACAAACACGTGGCAACATAAATAAAAAAGAATAACCCGAGCAGTTCTTTTCCTAAATTCTTGGACTCATTTCAAAACGTATAATTCTGCAAGTAATACACATTATTTCTTCAAGGGGGCCTTCTCTGTGCATTCAATGGAAATGAAAACCATGGTTTTCCAGACGATGGCTGATTAGGAGCACTCGCACCACTTCCCCTTGACTCGCAACCGATGGAGAGCACGAGAGAACTCAGGGAAACAGATGTAAGTATAGAAAGAGGGCAGCCTAGTTGCCATCGCAGCCATCCGAAATATTAGAATAAGCCCACGCGCGTAATACAATCCCGTTAGTAAGGTAACCAAATTTAGCATGTGACTTAGCAGACGCCCTCGAGACACTTGCACGCACGATGACTCAGCCTGGGTAGAATGGAATCGAAGGGTAAAGTAACGTTCGATTGCATAGAAAATTGTTGTTGAAAAATTGTTGAACGTTGTTTCTTCGACGCGAGCCGAGCAACTGATTTGGAAAGAGGGAACAATTACATTTTGTGCAGGAGCTACCGATTTGCTGCAAGATAGCTGTTGTATGTTGATAGAGGACTTTTTTTTTTTACATGGAGGAAATCTTCACAAGACACCTGAGTCTTTTAAGGGAAGACCCAGGTAGTGTCGGATTTTTACCGACTAAAACCTCCACCGATGGCCGTACTCTGCACGTTTGGAGAGCTCCGTGCTGTTGTCCTAAAGAACAATATCTTTCTTTTTTTTTTCGCCCGAACAGGGCCTCGAAGAACCCTGGACTCAGATTAAGAGTCTGATGCTCTACCGACTGAGCTATCCCCACCTACATGTTGATAGAGAACTATAAAGTATCCCTTTAGATCGGACCATTTGATTCTTCGATTCAATGAAAGTTGAATCAAGTGTAGGGGTATAATTATATCGACCGATATAATTGTTTTCTGAACATGTTGAATTTGATGTAAATTACTTCGCGTGATCAGGCTTAACTCGAGCCTGAAATGTGTCCTGCACTTTATATTTAACGTTCCCAGCAAAATCGAGCCCCGCTTTATTAGGTTTTGCAATTACTTTCGACGAAATTTGAGTATCACTCGCATATTAGCGGGGAATTAGATTCCAATGTAAGTTAAGATCACTTCCTGGCAATAAATGTCGAATTATGACTGAATGTATTACTATTCTATTCACGTCGGATTTAACTGTCCCAACGCTGTGTAATACATGTGTATGTGCGTGTATGTGTGTACGTGTGGAAATTCTCACCTACGTCCATGAAATTGGACCAAACTATCCCGTCGGTGATTTGAGGTCCGATTTTATTCAGATCAGTGATCCATCGTGGTTGGACTCCAGACTTGAGTTAGCCTCCTACCAGGTCTAAGTTAAGCCCGCGTTTAATCTAGACTATCTTTTGCAATAGTCCTTGGTCCGGTCGTGGTTAGGTCAGGGTTGGATCGGAATTAGATGTAAATAAAGTCTGACAGGAGTGTAAATCTCGAGTACTTGGGATACATTTCTTTTCTCCTTTTTTTTTTTTTTTTTTTCTCTTTGCAATAATCCTCGATCTAGCTTAAATTTAACCCAGGCCATAATTTTGCTTCCGAACAAGCCTCGAAGTTCAAGTTTAGCCTTCTGCTTGTGTACGTTCGTTTTTACTCCGAAATAAATTTCGGGGGGGGGGGGGGGTTTCAGATTCGATGTCGAATCCGAATAGATCGGTATAAATGGAATTTCGGTTCAAACTCGTACCACTTGTTCGATAAACGGTGAATTTATTCCATCGTATTTACGCGTCGTCCCTTTATCTCTGTTTAGCATTACAGTCTTGCGGCATAATAAAAATGTCACGCGATACGTCATTAACGTCGTCAAGTTTTATGCCGCTTTTGAGTCGCGGTGCCTATTTTTCATTTTGGCGCTTAGGACCGCTGATTTTTGAGAATGATCTCTGTCGTTTCTCTTTCGTTTTTTACCTCGGTAGTTTACATTGTTCTATTTTTTTTTTATTTTATTATTGTTTTATTAATTTTATTTTGGTGACTCCGGTTATTGGGAAAGATTGGTTCAAGTCTAGTTTATCGGCGAAGATTTCTCTGGAAATCAGTGAGAAAGTTATCACCTACCTGCTGGCTTTAAATAATAGCCTGATTAATGGCACCTGGTTTTGGTAAAGCGAACGACTTACTTACAAAGTGTTGCACAGTTTGGCACAATTACAATAGCTCTATCGAGAATTCACTGAAAAATATTGATCACGAAGGATCTCACTCTGGGCGAGATTTATAAGATTTGTTAGGCTGGCGATTCTAACAAAGTGGACGCGCTAATTCCCTGCATCATTTAAAACCAAATATTAATATCTCAAGTACGTGCTGTCCATTTCAACACAGTGTGATGTTCATTTAATCCGCGACAGTAGAAATGAGTCGCCTCGCGTAAAATTCTGCCTGAAACTAACGCTTATATTTCAATTCTGTCGAGGTGATAATTTTCCTCGATGTCAATCATCCGCGAGAAACGGCGAGCCCTGGAAATCACGGAATTTCAGAATCGAAAAATCGGAAAATCTAGAGAGCCTAGATAACGTCGTAACGATAAATTTGACGTGACAATCACGATCGAAATAAGGGTAGAATCGACGGTTTCACTGGGCGACAAGAATTCCGCTTCAGCTCAGCCGGAGTTAATTATTGCGAGATTTACGGACGCAGCTTCCGGTAGCCGGGTTGCCTATCAATCACGATGAAATACGCGGTCCATTCGCCATTAAATTTTCGCTGATCGAATTTATTCCGCTGAATCGAATTTATCCGCGAAAATTCGCCTCCGGTTGTTCCACTAAAAAAAAAAAAAAAACCAAAAAAAAAAGCTGCTGCTTGCAATTTCCGTAATATAGTTCTTTCTGCTGTGTTGTTCGCGATAATAAAGAAAGACACGGCGCACTCACCATCCGTCCGGGATAATTATCATCGAAGAAAGCTCTGCTCTTACGTTTCACGCGCTCACTCGTACGTAGTTAAATATAGAGATTCATTATTCACCAAGAACCACGTCTGCCAATATTACTTGGACAATCTTCAATTCCATTTTCCAATGGCACAGTCAGCATCCTAATTTTGATGCAATTTCGCGCACTTTGTTGCGCGGCGGCCGCCACTCGTCGAACACCTGGCTTAATTAGTCGCCATTGTTGGTCAGCTTTTACGATGTAAACTGTTTCGCTGAATTAATCGCTCGGATCAACCTATAAATTGTTAATTCGAATCGGTGGAATCGTGTTCTATTAAATGGCACTTTGTAATGGCACAGTGCCGGTCTGGTTGCAATTTTGTAACGTTGGTGGAATCTCCACTGAAAGAAAAGAAAAGAAAAAAGAAAAAAAAGAAACTAACAAAGTGGTGAATTTCTATGAGAATTGCTCGTTTTTGAAACTAAAAGAAAGAAAAACATTTTCCCCCGTATTGCTTGTTATTATTGCTTTCTAAAAACTCTTTCGTGATTTCACTCTCTTTCGCTAACGTGAGCTTGACTCGATTGAATTTCCCCTCGTCATTTAAACTCAAATACAATTATTATACGATGAAATGAAATGATCTGACTTATCTTCAGCATTAGACTGCATTAGTAGAATTTTTCGCGAAACGTGACTAAAGAAATGGAAAATCAAATGCTGGATTGATTTTATAATAAACACTTGGGAAACAACTTTTTTTTTCGCAAATTCAATGCGTCGTGGGCAATTTTTCCTCTTGAATGAAACGTTAGGAAGCCTCGATCCACTTTTTTCCCCCTAACCTGCGCGTTCATACTCAACAGCAGTCTGTCCTGATTTAATACTCATTGGCCTCTAGAGCCTCTAGAGTCTCTCTCGCGGATCGATTCTTCAAAGCGGATTCCATGCTCGTTAATCGCTCGTTAACGCATTCGTTAAACGTGACAAAGCAGATTAGTCGGCCCTTGTCGCACGTGCGACAATTTATTTCGCGGCCGCGGGTATTTCGGTGGCCAATAAAGTCCCCTCAATAATGATGATATCTGATAGGGATCCGATAATAGAAAGGCAAGCTAGAAGTTAGGCAGCCGGCCCAGTTTTTCACGTAGCCGTGACAACGCGCTCTCGCGCGCCCGACTTCGCGCGCGAGAGCGAATATTTTTCAAGGTAACCTAAGCGCTGAAATACACCTTGCCCCTTCGACTCTTCTGCACAGCCGAAGATTTAATAATTCCCCCGCTGGCTGCCAATTCCAAGCTCACTTGTTACATTCGAGTGACATAATGACTCGGACTCGCACGCGAATCGCCCTGGACTCCGCCGCGGACGCGTTACGCAAACTTTGTCGCGTGACGAAATGAAAAGCTTGAGCTTCAGCTCGATCGTCAGCTGGAAATATTATTTTCAGTCATTTGCTAATCGTGCGTTTTCGCAATTTCTTCTTTCCAAATGTTGTAGTTGCGTTTTTTAGGGATAGCTGCACGTATAATTGAACGATCAGTAACAAAGCAGGGATTTGTAATGTGTGTTTCAGGATTTTAAGAAAATTCTCTTCTTGTTATTGTTGTTGAGGCATGGTCCCAAAATTTTGGTTGAATCGAACGATGAAGAGATTGGTTTTTTTATCATCTGAATTGGGAGAGAAAGGAAATAACTTTTCAGCCAAATTGTCGATAATGATCTAGGGATCCCTAGACACAGTTGCCTAGGAACTGTTCTTTTACTGCATCATTTTATATCATTTTTTGTTAAAGACCGTGGTATACACTAAAAAGTAAATATTAGACCAATAGAATCGATCAGAACGTAATTTCGATTCGAAAAAAAGTCTCGGAAGTTGGCCCGCCATTTTGCCTGGTGAAATCTGAACATGTCATGCGAAAAATTCCGCGTGTCATATGCAGTTTCTGAACGGCAGGCAAATGCCAGAAATTGCATCCGCGAGATGTAACACGAATTCAGGAATAACGTACTATAGTTGACGTGAAAAATGATCGGAATAATATACCTCATTAACTACTATCTTGCGCGTCTAAAACCTCGAGTGAAGGGAGGGGCTATTATTTCAAAGCGTAAGATTTAAATACTTGACGTGATCGATAATTTCTAATTTTAAGTTCAAATTCTGAAATTTTGAAATTCATATTCAAATCGAATTCAAATTCAAAAATCGACGAATCCCGAAAATTCGACGTTCAAGTCAAGTTCTCGTAATTTCCAGACCGTAAGTACGAAATTCCAAGTCCTCGAACGTTTAAATTTCCAAATATTAATATCCGAACGTAATATCTGGCGTACAGACTCGAGCGTGCGATTTCGAGGAAACGTTCATTTCCCCCCCCCCCAAAAAAAAAAAAAAAAAAAATTGAACGAAGCAGAATCGAGCAAAGTCTCAAGATCTCATTCAAAAGAATGTTTTCTCGCCCTTCGTGCCGTTTAACTTCGAGCGCATATGGTCGAAAATATCCCGTTGCTGCCATTGTTTACAATCTCGTTAGCTCGCTATAATATTGAAATCGCGCATCGTGCGACCGACCAGTGCCAAGATTCGTAAATTAGGAAATCGTCGGTAAGAGACGGCTTGTTGCTAGAAATCCAATACGAAATCACTCAAATTAACTCTCCACCGTCTTGGAGAACACCGGAGGGAAATGATTGAAATTAAAAACGGCTGCTGCCGGATGCTACGACTATGGCTGGCGCCATATCAAAAGGCACAGTTGCCTCTCTTCTGCCAAGTATGTAAGAAATGAGAACGACTACCTCGATCATGTCTATTCCTGAGAGCAACGTTTCCTACCCTGGTCAACTTCATTTCATTTTATTTCACCAGCAAGTAAAAGTTTTGCCAGCCAGCGCGACATCTCGTTTACGAGGTTGGCTGGCCATTTTTCAATCAACGTGTACAACACGCTTATTTATCATATATATCTTCTGCTTATTTCGTGCCACGTATGTTACTCGAAACCATCAACGATCGTGCTTGCGTGTCTCGTTCCAGGAAATGAAATGCATTTCAGAGACGAAAGATTCATCGTGAAAATGTTCATTCGGCCACTTGAAAGTAGATTCCCGCCATTATTAGACCTCGCAACGTTCCTTTTTTTTTTCCTGTGTTCAACGTGGAAATGGAATTATTTAGATAATCTCTATCTCCGTTTTTTAGTTGATAGCGAAATTTTAGGAAAAAATTAAAAATAAAAGTAAGTCTACACACGCTTACTTTATAGGCTTTTAAGAAGCATTGTTTGAAGTATTTTTGCTTGGGAAACGTCTCAGTAATTGGAAGTTTCGAGGAATGTTTCAATAATTAATGATTGTTTATCCGGGCATATTCTTTTATTTTTTACACCAGAATTTTAAAGGCACGTTTGGTTTATGCAGTGCCATCTTGCAATAAAGCTTCAACCATACTGTGAAACGATATGTTATGAAACACAGACGATATTTTTGCAATTACGTTATCCACCATGTAGTGCCATCTTCTTCGAACGAATATGAACGATTTGGAAAATCGTGCGATGATAAAATTATTATTAAAATTCCAATTAAAAGTACAGTCCATTAAATTTTATATTACTAATATTATTTCAATATTTTACACGTAGTACGTTTAAATATTTATATACGATATTTTTCATTTTCACAATATATAATTACAAAGAGTAATTCTTTTGACATAAAAACTTATTTTTTATATGAAAATTAATTTATATGAAAAATCAGAAATTAAGCTCAGAAATTTGTCTACAACAATTTTGTCATTAATATAATAATAAAGCTTCTAACTTGAGGAAAAGCAATAACGGATAATAATGTGATAAACAAATGAGGAGAATATTAAAATAAAGACTAAGACGTTTCGTTAATATTTTTCTTTCTTATTTTATAAATTCTATGCTTCTTTTTTTATTTTTATTTCCTTCCCTTCAAGAAATTTGGAAAAGCAACAACTCAGACGAAAGATATTCGTTCAAGATATATACAACTGTACTTCGCACCTAACCATGAAATAATTCCTATCTTTATCCACAGATTTATTATAGCTACTCGCGTCAAAATTTATCTGTATATAGATCATCAGAATATTGCATTTTACTGCCTCCAAAATTCCTGCTATCCTCTTCTAATTACCACGACGACTTTGAACTTCAACTATCGTTCTGAAAAAAATCGAATTTTGAGTTTATTAACTCTTTGAGTTCGGAAACAAATATTTTATAGAAAAAAAAAAATAAATAAATGAATATAACTTATATTTGGCACTAAACAATATTACGATATGCTTTTACAATAAACAATTATGTTTAATTATTCGTGATGGAATTACTTAAATCTTAAGCTCTCGCTAAATCGAAAACGGCCATTAATGTCGAAGGTTATTAGGGACGATGATGGAAGACGTTTCTCCAAAATTATACGACGTAGATTCACGCATCTGGAAGGAACGAAAATAATTTTAGACCGATCTGTTACGACGAAGGCCGTGCCAAAACTCTCGAATCTTGCCGCGACTATATGTACAACTACGATACACAATGCGAATTATAATATCACTATTTTCGTATCGCTAGACGGACATGTTGCGATTCAATTTACTTCCACCTGTTATTTGCTGCCAAAAAACTGTTCCTCTACCAATTTTACCAATGAAAAACCGTGTGAAAAACAGGGGAATTAATTTGCAATAATTTTCCCTGTAACGGCGAAAGTACATTAAACACTACCGTGAATTTTTTTTTAAATTCAGGTAGAATCTTGTCAAATCGTAGAATTTAATTCTGAATTGGAAATTTCTTGGCACTTAAGTTAAAAATAACTTGAAGACTCGAAACATTCCTGAAAATCTAGAAATTTCTCAGCTTTCGGTTAAAAATTTCGAAATTATCCTCTAAAACAGGAAGCTACTGATTTTATATGTTGGGACCTTTTCTTTAAGTAAATTCTCCACAATCTTATTCTTGTTGATATTTTTATTAGCATTTCGCTGAAAAGTTTCATCAACGACAGCTCCAAAACAACAACAATAGTTTACTAGAACAATGAACGTACGAAACGCTACAAAGAAGTATTCATTCTGCATGTCAAATGCACACATGTGGCAGCAATTCAAGATTGAAACAATACCAAAGTGAAGTTGGCATTACGTGAGAATTGATCGCAAATCTAACGAGTTACAACAAACAGTTGTTCGCGCTTTTAACAAATTGCTTTTAACGCTAATATAACAAAACGCTTTTAATAAATTTCCCCTGCCTTTGCGCGTTAACAAACTCCTACTAGAATTATTCCTATTTGCTTTTCAATCTGAAAACAGGGATCTAGACATTCTGTAAACCATCCTTCTAGCACCGGTATATTTTTACTTCTGTTGTTTCTAATTATATCGTCTGAGAAATTACGTCGTCATCGCAATTTGCCAGAATTTCGTTAAACATCTTTCTCCCAAAAATTCTATTATTCTAAATAATTACGTGATACGTTGCGTGACACTGGTCGAATCGAATTCTCAATCGGACGCGTCAGTGACTATACAAGACGGAAATTAATCGAGGAACTTAATCGAGAAACGAGGTCCTCCCGTTTTGAAGGTTCGAAAACAAAATTGTAAATCGCCCCGACAAATGGAGAATCGTATTTAGAGATGAAAAAGACACCTGAGAAGCCTGGACTTGGTTGATGGTTCTATAAAATACTGCCAGAAATTTAAAAAGCATTGTTGTTATCGCTCGTGTCCGCCATTTTGCTTTGCCATTTTTACACTTAACAGTCGAAGAAGATTCTAGAAATCAGTGGAAAATTTAGAATAAACGAGACGATCTCTGTGACAGTGAGGAGCCTAATAAGGACGAGGGCAGATTTAATGAAGATTTTGTTGTTAATCAATAAAATATATATATATATATATTATTTAATTACAAAATACAAAATAAATACATAATATATATGTGTGTGCGTGGGTTTATGTACATGTACATACAAGATGTAGATTTTTTTTCTTCAATCTAAACGCGTGTCGATCGTGTTGACTTATTTTCCTAGGAGAATCTTACGGGTGGCACCAATACTTTGGCCAGATTGGGTGGCACCCTTATTTGAACCGGCCTGTAGACCGATCATTGTCTCACCAGCGCGCAATTGTTCCTCGGTGAAGTCGCGTTTGCATTCATCAGCTGGCTTAGGTCCCAAATATGGTCCTTGCCATTCTGGGTGCTTGTACGTCTACAAACGGAAAAGCGACAGATATTTTACTTAACATTTATTCGAGATTTTAAGAGCGATTTAAAATATTGAAATTCATTCGACAATATAGGAATAATTTGGAAATTAAAATTTGACAGAGGAGCGTGGAAATTTTTAAATTTGGTAATAATTGAAGATCAACACGTTTTGGAAGGTAATATATGTATTGGAAGTATTATATGGAATTTAAATTATGATATTCAGTGGTAATTACAATTGTTGGAAAATGGACCAATCCACTCGATTCCCTAATTGCATCACTCGGCTGGTACTAAATACGATTAACCTAATTTTTAATGAAACTTACCGTACGACCAAGAGCAAAAAGAGTCGTCACCACCTGTGCAATGTCTTTCTTCTCCCACAAGTCGACCGTTTGGAACACATCAACGTCGGCCACGCCATAGTCTTTCAGAGCTTTTTGGAACCTAATAATAATGATACAAAATAGTTTTTCTTATTTTATATGAGTGAAATATCTCTGGTTAAATGTTACGAATATTGAAGATTATTTCCATTAAATGTTACGAAGGCTTTAAACTTTAATATTTCACGTGCTTTTGCTAATTTAGATTTTCTAGGAATGTAACTGAAATAAAAAAAGCCTCCAACTAATTTATAATTAGAAATTATTTATATAACGTAAACTTACGCGTTGATGTTCTCCATCATTTTGAATTGTCCGCCAGTGGTATTGATCTTGGGAATGGATCCAGGGGAGATCTTGTTCATCAGATGACACAACACCTGTCCATCCTTGATGACGTCTTCGAAGGCCTCACCTGGTGGGAACTTTTTGCCCAAAATGCTTTCGATCCATTCTTGGGCTTCTCTTTCCTGTTCTGGGTTACGCTTTGCAGCGATCTGCAATGGGACAATCAAATCTAGTCACTGTTTAATTATCGTGAAATTTAATTAAAAAGTATGCTGCATATTAATTTGAGATGGTTGAAATATTGGCTGAATCAATTTTTGATCTAAAAAAAAAACCAATTTACAAGTCGTATTTAAAAGTTACATTTCTCTCTCAAGACTTTATCCAAGAAGTAATTGTCAAATCAATGGAACGCTAAAACTGAGAATAAAATTCACAACGATTCGTTTCGATTCACCAATTCCTGAATCTCACGTTCGACGTATAGAATAGAAATGCAGAAATTTATCGAAGAGAGATTCGCGTCAAGCAACTGTGAAAATTGGAGTTTCAAACATTTAGGGATTTAAAGGAAATTTGAAAATTTCAAAATCATCGATCGAACGTCGAAAGTGGTTGGAAATCGAGGAATTTCTGTAAAGAACACAAATCTCAAAAATTCGCGTCCGCGGAAGCCTCTGAGCGGTTGCTCGTTCGACAAATTCACTGTAAATAAATTCACGGCAGGTTTCCGAATTGTTAGCATGCCATTCTGAATCGAGGGCGATTCCAACGATCTTGGAATTTCCACGCGACGGGAAGATCGTTGCAGATTCTTCCACGAGGCAAGATGTACTTGCACGATGCACAAAGGTGTTCATTCAACCTCGTGTTCATACCTTGGCGCGCACTTGACGTTCGAGAGCCATCCTTGTACCTCGTGACGCTTGTTGAGAGAGGACTGAAGTGCTTGGTCCTAGAGCTGGTCCCTCTTATACTCCTCAGAGATGGCGGGAACACGGCCCACGCTTTGGAGGAAACTGTCCAACATGGGTGGTGGCTGCCTATGTTTCGAAAAACACAACGTTACACACGCTGTCCATGTACCTATGTTCGTCAGTGTATGAGTGCGTGCTTTCCACAGTTTTCGACGATCTAATATTAGCAGCTTATTCACTTAGGACGTAGGATTTCCAAAATCGTGGCTGCCAAGCTCTGCGTCTCCACGAGAGTCGTTGCGATACACGTGCAATGGACAAGAATTCGGGGTGGTCATATTTGGTTGGAATTAGGAAGTGAGTTTGCGCATGAGACGCTTGTTTTGTTTATAGTCGTTACGTTACAGTGAGTGGGCGAGGTGATTAACAGTGGTTTAGAAGATTAGAAGAGAGATAAGGGTGATTTTCGAACTACTGAAGCTTTGGATATGGGGTGAGCTATTTGCCTACTAGTGGGCTTGACCGTGAATTGGAATAAACGTGAAATTCCATAGATAGATGATTTTATTAAACTACTCCTACGAATTTGCGTTGTACGAATTTCTACAGTTTGGAATTTCCTCGAATTGCAAATTTCCGTTATACTAACTTTCAAATTACTTTCGTGCAAACCTTTGTATAATATTTGTATGATACAAATTTGTATAGATCCTTTATAAATAACAACATCGAGTACACTATGTTGTAAAATATTGTAAAAACTAGTCAAATATACAAATTTGTTTAATGACACATATGTATTGATGTTTCTAACATTTTTCTATTAAATTGTAATAATATTTTTTCCTGACGTTTCGTTTAATCCCTTTCGGTAGAAGTGCACTGCGCATCTGTGGGTGGCAATGGATCGAGAGGCTGACTAATTCGAGACAACTCTCCTTCCGTTTTCTTCGTCATATTACTTGTTCACTGTTTTGCATGTTTCCATGTTTTTAATAGTTACTCGCGTTAAAATTAGCTATTTAATAGCACAGCAGATAATGCAACTGCCAATAAACTCGAATTCTATAAATAAATCGCTAAACTTGAATTAATTTAAATCCCGAAATTAAATTAACTACAGTACAAATTTTGTGATTAAATTTTTAGAAAATTCTACGTTACAATGAATTTCTCTGTTCCGTAGATTTTAAATTTGAAATTAAAGGTTGAACTTGAAGATTGAAAAAGTCTAGTAATTTATTATTTTCAACTTTGTTGCTAGAAACCACAATTGTTACCAACTACAACTACAATTCACGAAGATACAATTTTTACTTAGAGGAATAAGATCTTTGTTTCGTTCCATATTATATTCCTGAAGTTCCATCCGCAAGCCGCCATATTGTTACTCAAAAACACTCCCCCGTTGCATTCTTCCACGCTGCTCTAAATATTCGACAAAAAAGAAAAAAGAAAGACGAGAAAAACGAAATCGGCTCGCTCGTCGAAAGTGTCACAAAGTTTTTTCTTTAAATAACCAACCGTTATATGGGTCGAGTTATTATTACGTTGATCCACTTTTTGAATTTATGTGACGAGCCAACAGATCGAGGATGAAAGCCCGCCAAAACACGAGCGATTTAAAAGTGTTTGGTCAAGTGTTCTTTTTCATCGAAATACGAAACATGTAGAAACACATGGAAATTGAAGAAAACGAAAGCCATGAGAGAGGGAAATGTTTATCCTGCAGTCATTTGGCGAAATGTAGCTTAGTAGTCGGTCAACGTTTGGAGAAATAGAGGGGCAACGAGATAAATTGATTAACCAGCATTGATTTGACGAGATCTTAGCTTACGGATGGCCGTATTTGAAATAACCAACAAGCATCAGAGACGGTTCTACTGAAGATCGAATAATAATATGACGAATCACATCGCCGTTTGAATGTTTATTTGAAACAGCGGGACGATAATGGAGGACGTTGCGCAATGAACGCGGCTTTCATTTCGAATAATATGGGATACTACTTATTCACCGGCGAAAATCGCTGGCCACTGACTCAAGTTTAAATATAATCATGGCATCCTGTGTATTTCCATTCTCCCATTCTCGTCCCGTTAGCGTGCGAAAATTTCCGTCGGATTCTAATCATTTCATCGCTACTTCGGACACGTAGTCGCGAGTCGGGCATCGGTTATCCTTCTTAGCGACTTTTCGGATGACCTCGTGATCAGAGTCGTCGACGCCTCGGCTTAAGCGCGTTTTCTGCCGGGAATCCGGAATTAAATTCCCACGCGTCTTATGATTAATTATTGTTTTCTCGTGAACCCGCGTGCGCAGCTGGTATTCAAGGTATTCTATTATTACTGTCTATTAATCATTTACTTAATGTTGGAACAAATTCATAGAGATGTTACTATAAGGAATTTGGGGAAATTCACATCTTCGAAATTTTTATTCGTTGCAAAAGTGCAGAAGTTCTTCGTCGTATTCCGATTTCGACCCCACTTTTGTTTCATTACTCCGTTCGTGGCGAATTACGAATAAAATCTTCGACAAACAATACTTAATAATGAATAGATGAATGAAGGGAAAGATTTATCACGAGAGAGATACTTTATTAGCGTAATCTTCGAATTTAACAGAATCGTTCTTTCGCGGAGGGGATATTATTCGGGCAGTGCATAGTGTATTTGTTGTGGCGCCCTCTCGCGGAAGCGAAGAATCATTTATGCGTAATTCGCCGCTTTTTCTGGAGCTGCTAACCCCGCTTGCTAGTGCGTAGAGAAGTTTTTGCAACGTAGGTGGTCTTTTCATTATTCGTCGAATTCGTTTCTTTTCTTTCTTTTTTCTACCTCTTTGTACCTCGGCCTGTGTCAAGCCGCAAAGTATTATACAGTTTTGAGCGTGCCGAGTGTAACTATGTTTCTGAACCCGACTCGGACGAACGTCCGAAGAACATTCGTTTTCTTTCCATTTCATTGCCAATTGTTTCTTGAATTTCACCATTTTGTTATCGATATTACGACACTTGGAAATATAACGCGACTAATCGCAGCCTGTGTAGGGTAATTTGTAATTAGGCGTATTTAGAGGTTATGTTTTTGTTTTCTTCACGGTAGTTTGACAGTGAAGTCGCAATGTTTGTTTAAAAAGCATCTATTCACTGCCGCGTGTGAAAGTAAATGATCTTTATGTACAGCGCGTGTAAATAAACATTCTTACTGTGACGAAACATTATACATCTTGATAGCAATTCGTGCGATTCTATTGTATAATAAAGTATGATATAATTTCATTCAAACTCTTTTATTGATGATAAGCTGTAGAAAAATACACGTATGTATAAAAGTATTTGTTCGTGTCAATCAATAGGATAACACACACAAAAAAAAAAGACATGGCACAAAGGTTTCCTGTACCGAATACAGGGAATAACGGTCCTCCGCCACAAAGATATGCGGCGTCGTCTGTACCTCCTAATTTACGCCAGTATTCTGGCCCAAACTTTCCTGTGAGTATCGCAGAATACAAGAATCCAAGTGATTCAATTAACCGGAACAACAAGGAACTTACAGACTAATTTTTATACAGATGCAGCAGAGATCTGGATTTACTCCACCTCCCCAAATGGCTAATGCAGGCCCTGGTCCAGCTAGTATAATAAGAGCGAATCAACCTTATTCAAATATGCGTCAAGGGCCGATGCCTACTCCACCAGTTGGGAAAAGGAGCGCGGATCAACGTATTCCCATGTCGCAACAAAAACCGTAAGTGCACTAACGCCGCATGTTTTTGTTTAACTCTGCATTCATGTTTTATATTATTTTGCTCATTAACTTATTGCGCATTAAGACATTGCTAGACATAGATTTAACTTCTGTTATCTATGATTTCATATACTTCAAAAAGCAATATGTCAATTAAATTTTATCAGTTTGATTTAATTTCTTTGGAATTATTGATTTGCTCGTTGTCATCAATATGTCGAAAAGAAACCATTCGCCGAATTCACCAGGAAACTTCACTGCATTTCATAAGCTTTAAAATTGGTTTATTGATTTTTGAATCTATGATTTTTACACAAACTCATATAGGTATTTTTGGAACAGTGATTTTTCACATTCCACATCCAAGAAGAAGAAAAAGCTGGCAGACAAAATACTACCGCAGAAAGTACGTGATCTAGTGCCTGAATCTCAGGCTTACATGGATTTACTCGCGTTTGAGAGAAAACTGGACGCGACTATAATGCGAAAGCGACTAGATATACAAGAAGCGTTGAAACGTCCAATGAAACAAAAAAGAAAACTGCGAATATTCATTTCGAATACGTTTTATCCGGCGAAAGAAGCTGGCGAGGGTGAAGAAGGTTCAGTCGCTTCTTGGGAACTTAGAGTTGAGGGACGACTCTTAGACGATACGAAAAATGATCCCAACAAAGTAAAAATCATTTTTATCTTCGAAGAGGAAATCATAGATCGTTTAAACGAAAGATGATTCATTTATATCACTAATGGTTTTTCAGGTGAAGAGGAAGTTCTCTTCCTTTTTTAAAAGTCTAGTTATAGAATTGGATAAAGATCTGTATGGACCTGACAATCACTTGGTTGAATGGCACCGTACATTGACTACGCAAGAAACTGATGGCTTTCAAGTGAAAAGACCTGGAGATAAAAATGTTCGATGCACTATTCTCTTGCTTCTCGACTACCAACCCTTACAGGTAACTCTGACTTCTTTAAATTGAAATTGTCTAAATTTCCAACTTGACTCGAATTGCAACTTTAACAGGTACTTTTTTTGATTCCAGTTTAAGCTAGATCCCAGATTAGCACGACTTCTAGGCGTACATACCCAAACGCGGCCCGTCATTATTTCCGCTCTCTGGCAGTACATAAAGACACACAAGCTTCAAGACAGTCACGAAAGGGAATTCATAAACTGTGATAAATATCTGGAGCAAATATTCGCCTGCTCGAGGATGAAATTTGCGGAGATACCACAGCGTTTAAATCCATTGCTTCATCCTCCGGATCCCATTGTAATCAACCACGTTATTAGCGTCGAAGGTATCTGTCAGTAAAAATCAATCAATACCTGCTGTCTTCTATAATTTTCAGTAATAATGAGAGATAACCCGTTTGTTTCATCAGGTACAGAAACGAAACAGACCGCGTGTTATGACATAGAAGTGGAAGTCGACGACACGTTAAAGACGCAAATGAATAATTTCCTACTGTCCACCGCGAGCCAACAGGAGATTCAAAGTCTCGACAATAAAATTCACGAAACAGTAGAGACGATTAACCAATTAAAAACGAACCGGGAGTTCTTCTTGAGTTTTGCCAAAGACCCTCAACAGTTCATCAACAAGTGGATTATATCGCAAACGAGAGACTTGAAGACGATGATAGACGTGGTTGGCAACCCGGAAGAGGAACGTAGAGCAGAATTTTATTATCAACCGTGGGCCCAGGAAGCTGTGTGCCGATATTTTTACACGAAGGTCCAACAGAAACGCGCGGAATTGGAGCAGGCGCTTGGAATCAGAAATTCATAAGCATGAACGATCGGACTATGTAAAGTATTTATATAAATCTTTTCTCTCGTTCCAATTGCGAAACCGATCGTTTAACGTGTCTTACGCTTCACTCATGATGCAATGTCCCTCTGCGACATTGTGATATAAACGATGCTATACAAGCGGCATATTTTTACGAATAATGAGAAACGATGTATAGTAGCCATAGAGGAATGGTTTTACGGTTTACAAATTCATTCACTACCGTATATCGATCTCGTATATCTTTATTCAAGCTGAAGTCTTTTTTTTTTTTTTTTTTTTTTTTTTTTTTTTTTATGAGAATATGTATTGCAGTCCGCTACGCGCCCTATAACCTTGATGAAATTCTGTACAATATAACGAATAAACCTTTGATATAATTCGTTTAACCTATTTCAGACCGGATCCCACGTAGGTGAATAAATATTTTCAATATGGCAACATAATTCTTGCAATCGGAATTTTAGCTCTTTTCTTTTTTTTTTTTTTTAGCTACAATTTTTAAAGAAAGTAAAAAGATATTGACTTTTTTTTTAATGTAAATTTCGCTTATGATTAGGTAGTAAATTTCTAACTTATTGTTGCGTACGTTAATGATTGTATACATAGTTAGATCACTGGATGAAAAAAAAAGAGAAAGGAAAAGAAAAGAAAAGGAGCCATAAATTTTTCTGTTATTCAATTCTTATTTTGTTTGTGCAAGTAAATACAATCTCTTACATAATCAGTACATGTTGATGCAAAATATTGTTTCCTCGTGGAAACGGCAATACCGCCAATTTAAAACGTAAGGAACACGACTCCCTAAATCTCTTCTTATTGTTTTTTCAATTTTTTTTTTTTTTTATTCTTTTTCTATTTTCTTTTTCTTTTTTTTTTCTTTTTTGTTTTTTTGTCGCGGAAGTCTCAATTTCGTGTAATCAGTGTAAAAGTGCTTTCCCCTCTTACTTAAGAGTATTATGGATTAATTTGATTCAGTATTGTAATATTAACATTCCAAGAGGCATTCACACGGGGAGATGGGTAATTCCAGTGTCGTTTTACGGATGTACATATTTTCGCCATTCGTCGTGTTTCCTTCTTTTTCTTTCTACGAGACATCGAATGTTCCACGTACTTCTTACAAAAACGATTCGCCGAGAAAATAACGTTGAAATCGCATCATGCCAATTACACACGAGTTTCCAACGCCTTTCTTTTTTTTAGAGACACGAAGCCGGAACGATTACAAGTTATATACGTTACGAAACATTCTTCACATGCCAACGAGCATTACACGCAAAGCGCTTGATCACGTTTCTACTTTATAACAGAGAAACGAAAGAACAAAGGAGCCTGTGAAATACAGCGACAATTTTTTTTTTCTTTTTTTTTTTTTTTGCTGGCGATAAAATTTCAAAACTTCAATAGTCGTCCTTTTACTCTTCCCTCTTCGTTTGTTTGTTTGTTTTTTTTTTTTTTTTCTTTCCTCTCCGATTCGATGAACATAACTCTATCGAAGGTCGCATACCGTTGTACAACACACACTGGATCACAAGTGCACCAATTGATTGTATCGTTTCTAATACAATAAACTCTGATTAAATTCTGACGTATTCGTTCGACATAGAAATCGATTCGTTAAATACGACGTGTCACATGATTTCGCTTGATCCGAGTTGAACGAACACGTCGAACGATTGCACTACTTATTATGAGATCAAGGTTTATTGTATAGTTTTTTTTTTTTTTTTTTTTCTTTCGTTTTTTACTCCTCTAATTTTAGTTACACATTCACATATATTTTGTCGTATAAAGTTTTAAATATACATAATTGAGTTGACAAGACTTTTTTTTTTCTTTCTTTCTTTCTTTAATTACACATTATCCACCTAAATCGTATGGAAGTTTATTTCTTATTTGAAAAGGGGGGGGGGTAAGTGATGATATTCTAAACACATTTCTCTATATGCCCTCAATCAAGTCTACAAAGATCACGCTCTTGCCAAACGATAAGCGGCAGCTGTAAATCTCTGTACACTCAAATATATCTCGTGAAAATAATCGTGATTCACTAGGTCTTTGCTTGGATAATATCATTCATATTCTACCGCGTGTTGTTCCTTCTTTCCTGTTCTTCAAATGGGGATTAACAACACTGCAAAAATGGCGTGTACGCTTTCCTTCGTAACATGAGGTGTAGCCACCACAGTTCTTCCAACCATTTCTTTTTTTCCCCCAATTTCTTTCCTTTTTCTTTCACGCGAATATATCGTTATGGTAATCACGTGGTGTGGGTATTGCTTCTTTTACACACATTTTTGTCCGTCGGTTCCTCATTCAACATCTGATACTACGTATTCGATCTTCAATGATATATATCCATTTTATCATCCTGTTTTGCCATTTGACGGTGATTTCTTCTATCGCATCTATAAATGTATATAACATATGGTGTCTAAGAGGAAGGTAAATTCCACTTGTGCAGTCTTTCTTTTTTTTTTTTTTTTTTTTTTTCTTCTTTTTGTTCATTTTTGGTTTTAAGTAATTAATGCGAGATACATCGGTGCAAGAGATCCTTTGGGTTATTCGGAAGTTCACGTTAAGTTCACTCCCTTCCTCTTTTACAATAACTATGGATACACGATAGCTCGTATGTTAAATGACTGATTGGTAAATCGTATAAATGTCACCTATGATTGCGTGCGCTCTGTTGCGACGGTGAATTATTCTTTTCCCTTCTTTTTTTCTCTTTCCCTCTCTCTCTCTCTCTCTCGTAACACAGGCGCTAATTCGAATCACGCATACATTCGCGCAAATTACATCGTTATAAATTATACGCATTTACAATTATTTTATCTGAACGAGGCCGTCAGAACAGAGGTCTTGTACATTTTCGTTCCGTATGTTTTTTTTTTTTTTTTTTCGAGTCAAACATGCAAATTGATCTATTAAATATTCTATAACATGTCTATAAATAGAAATTTAAAATCTTGAAAATTAACAACATGATTATATAAATAACAAAGTAATTTAAAAAATCGTCGATACGTTGTTAAAATATAAAAAATTTAATATCTTTCTAAATTTAGGAATGTTCGTACTTTTTTTCGGTTCTCTCTCTCTCTCTCTCTCTTCATTAACGACTTAACAAGAACTTTGAATGATTTTAAACAACAATTACTCAAAAGAACCAAAAATGAGAAACTTACGGCAGACTTTAATTTCTGTTTCGCAATAATTTTCAATACTGAATCGGTACTGGAGCAACAATAGGTGTCATTTCCACGTTTTAATTATTACTGTGCCAGTAATAATATCATCTGAAACATACACGCTTTTATTACATTATCAAACAGATTCCATCTTTCTTTTTTTCTTTTTCTTCTTTTTTAAATTCGTACAAGCATTCGATGCGAAATTTTGCATATCTACTCTCTTAAAGTATCTCCTAAAATAAATAGAAAAAGTTTTGTATTAATTCGTTACGCTACAACGTAAGAAATATCGATCATTTCAAACCCAATCGTATCCACAGTCGAGACAATTCAATGAACATAGGATATGCATACAAATTATTTGATATAGTTACAACGTTTTGGAAGTATCTTTGTTAGTTAATCATCCTTAATAACATAAATATTACTACAATGAAGTTTAGAATGCATACAAAACTAGAGTGTAGAAGAACAAATGTTTTCTACCATAGATCACACTGGATGGATCGTACAGCAAGGCAGTTCCGTGTACTGTGAGGTTTATTACTTGATATGCGATGCGCACATAAATAACTAACAAAGTTAGCCGTTGTACTGAGATAAGTCAGACACTAATGCTTACGATTTCAATATGAAATAATATATGCTAGAATAAAAATGTGCAGAGTCATTTGATGGATTTTTTTTTTCTTTTTGTTCTTTTCATTTTCTTTTCCCCGTTGTGTTCGATTGATAAATTGGCATTTGAGACGCGTTTGTACGCGATTCATTAAGGCTTGAATATATCTTTGACTCGTTCCAAAATCTGAGCAAATTTGTTAATGCTTCAAGAAAGTCCTTGCAAACACGTAAGTGTTAAGAAGAACGCGGAAGTTCTTCAAAGTGTTTTAGCTTTTTCGAGTAAATCGTTAATGAATTTCTGAAACATATAAATAAATAGATAAACTTCCGTTAGTGACAAATCGTTTGGAACCATAGACGGTACACCATAACCGACCTTATTAATTTCTCAGAACTATCAGATATTACTTTTATGTAGTATTAGTCACAAAATATGAAATTTTAAGGAAGGAAATATCGTTAAAATGAATTTTTAGTAAACATACTTACGTTTATATCATGTGGTGGTTTCTTTGTATCAACTAGCAACTCCTACAACAAGAAAAGAAAATGAAACGATAATCAATTTTGATAATCATAATACTCGTAATATATATACATACTTGTAAAAACCTCCGTCTATGATCATCACTATCCATATCAAGAAGTTCATCTATATCTATTTCAACTTCCCGATTTTTGCCGCTTTCGTTCTATAAATTTAAGAAATTGATAAATTATCCATATTCTACATATATATATATATA
>WIUT01001687.1:0-28161 GCA_010645135.1 Tetragonula clypearis
TACTCCAATGACTGTTAAATCAACAATATTTATTTCGGTTGTTCATAACTAGACTGTAAACAATTTCCTACGATGATTCTGTTTTTTTAATACTTTGAATGTCACGTCCCCCACATCTGGGGAACGACATTATTTATCGAGCTTGTTTGTAAATATATTGAATTTAAATAATGAAGTCTCAATTTGTATGTATGTATAGATGGAAACCTTTCGATATTCAAAGTGTTAATTAAATTCTCGAAAATTGAATTTTGCGCAACAATTTGTCGATCAAAGATATTTATTTCTTCGTCAGCTTTTCCGCGAGATTCACGTTAATTTTATAGTTTTTAACCGGTTCGAGGACGATGCCTGATGTTGATGATGAATTTCCACAGATTTCAATTACATTTAATAAGAATAATTACACAGTTTTAATAATAATTTTTACAGCCCTAAATGATGACATTTTGTTGATTTTTGTTTATAATTGTGTAATTTATTATTGTTGGAATAACTTTTGGTAAAGATTGCACAGAAGTCAGTGGAGTGCATAGGCATCGTTTCTGAATGGTTTTGATGCGATTGTAGAAAGAGCTGATGAAACTTTCTTCGTCAATAAACGTGATGAGCAAGCGAAATAAATTTTCCTCGTTAATAACTATTATAAGCGATCGAAATAGAATTTAATAATCAATGAACAAAATTATAATAGGTCAAGCATAATCGTGATCTGTAACCAACATCTTCAAAAAACAAAATGTTTTGATCACGTGGTTATTCTCTTTATAAATAAATTTCTTTATATTAATTTCTTTATATTAACTTAAGAATATCAACGAACGATTAAATTAAATTGATTAATATTCTTAAATTAAACGTGCTTGTTCTCTTTATGTTAATAAACAAGACTGAATTTCCTTATATTAATTAACTTGCATAAGTTGATAGTATTAAAATAAATAATATTAAATCGATTCGATATTCTTAGCTTAAGCGTGGTTGTTTTTATTATATTACTAAGTTAAGAATATTATTATAAATAATATCAAATCGGTTAATATTCTCAGCTTGAATAATAAACAAGTTTCAGCGTTACTTCAGTAAAATTTTTTGGATAACGTTTCGATCTTTGCTTTTCAGTATCCAAATATTTATTATACGATCGAATTCCTGTCCGCGATGAGCAATTGATGGGAATCGAATTAATTTTCATGCTAGAACAAGTGATTAAGCCATATACAAAGTGGACCACTTTAAATGGGATCATCCAATGGTAAAATAATTTTAGAGATAGAGATGAACTTTGTCAATAAAAGTTGACGGCCGTTTTATTATTATATTTACTGAGGGGACCATAATATGGCAGTGTTGATTTTTTTTTTTTTTATAGATGGAGAGGTTTCGAAGATTCCGAATGTTATCTCCTTTTTTTTTTTTTTAGGTGTAACGATATATTTTTTAATCCACTAATCTAAAAGAAAAGAGCATTAAACTATGTACAGAGGTGAACAAAAGTATTCACATACTCGATGAAAAATTATCGATATTTCAAACTGTTTGAACTTCGCGAAACGAAATCGTGTAACAATCTAAGTGGCGTCTTTTTAAAGAATGATACCTCTACTTTACACCCTCGAACTCCTTTTTTCTAAAGATGTCTTCACATGATGCAGCGGCTGGAAAAGCAAGAAGTGCTTTCGTTGTCGAAAAACTGTAAGAATTTAGACGCCTTTCAAATCACTGGAAAATTTTCTCTCATCACTGAATCTACCATAATTTTAAAGATTGAAGTCTTCCTTTACATCAACTCCTTAATACTTGCTGTACGATTTTCTTTTTTTCCAGCCGTTTATTGAACCGTGAATGTCAGAGTTCAATGACAAAAGTCGAGAAAATCTTGCGAGATTAAATCTAGCGATCTAACGAGAAATTCTAATATTTTGCCATTTGACTGTAATATTCGAAGTTCGATAGAATGACGAGAAAAAGGAAAAAATCATCGTACATCGAGTTTCAAGAGATCGTGGAAGTCGTTCTTCAAGAACCATGGTAGATTTAACCACGAGAAGATTTTCTTAGCGTTTTCAGAGGCACTTGGATTTTTACAATTTTTGCGAACAGAAGTATCCAATGCTTTTCCATTTGCTACATGGTGTAAGAAAGATATCTTTGAAAAAAAAAGTAACGTGTGGTACTCGAAGTGAAGGCAAGATTCTTTGAAATGAGATTGTTTGCACGACATTTTTCAATGAAATTCCAACAATTTTGAAATATAGACAATCTCTTTCATCGAGCGCGCGAATCCTTTTGTCCGCCTATGTGCACATCGAAAAATTGTTAGCTCGGGAGATGACTTTAACTTTAATTTTGCAAATCTGCTCGTAAGAAACAAGGAACTATGTATTTCGTTATCTTTCATAGATTTTACAGGCAAAATTCAGATTAAATTAATAACGCTCTTGGACTAATAGCTTTTCCATTTACATAGGTTAATATTTTTTTTTCTATAAAGGGCGTCGAGTTATATCGATTCACGGGTAAAATAGTACATCGTTCCACTTAAGAAAACTGAAAGTATTCGTGAAATCTTTGAAACCCCTTCGCTACCAAAAAAGGGAGCAAAATCACTGCCATATTACGGTCTGCCCTTAGTACTAGATAACTTTTATTAACAAAGTTTATACATGTGCGTGTCTCAAAAACAATGTAATTAGAAATTATATAGATCCCATTCAAATGGTCTGCTGTGTATGAAAAGCAGTATTAAATCATAATGAGAATATGTATCCTGCGATAGATTTAGATCGTCCGAAACAAATATGATAAAACCGTGCATATGTCAGAAAAAAATACACACGTTGTAATCGAAGCAAAGGAAACGATTTCTTTTTAACTACGTTAGGGGTCTGGATTTCACCAATATCAAATATCTTTCCTTTGGATTTTATTGCGATATCGATCAGCTTTGATGGATGTAGAAATATAGAGAATTCAAGAAGCAAAAGAATTTGATAAAAACTATAATTTAGCTAAAGGACATCGACACATGGGAGCGTACTTCGTGTGTTTTTATTACGAGAAACCGATGTTATCGAATTCTAAAGCATAACGATTTTTTCCGACTATCCGTTGATTTATCCAAATCGTTTTCAACGCCCGCAAGACATAGCGATACTGATCGAAGGGATTAAAATTCCCGATCGAGTTGAGAAAATGTTGTAAAAGCGGGACAAATCCGAAATCGTTTCCTAGTTGTGAGAATATCCTAGTTCGGGATCGTCGTTGAAGTCTACTATGCGAACAAGCTCGTCTTCGCCAGCACCAATCCCAAAAGCCGTCGAGTCATTCGAGTATTATTGCTCAGAACAAGCAAGGCTGAAACTGCTGCCGCGCAGAATGGAAATATTGAACTGAGTAGCATCTCCAGACATTTCGAGCAATAGCCAGCTCAGATAGTTACTTTAATCTCGCTCGCTCCAGAGACACGAATTGGTCCCAAGAATGTTAGCATCGAGGACCCGATAAGAAAATATACGGACAAATCTGCATGTGAAGCGGGTAGCCTGGAATGTAAGTAGATCTCAACTTCAGTAAAAAGTAAATATTTCTCCGTGAAAAAGTAAAATGTCGTTCGTTATTTGACAGAGTATCTCTCGTGAATTTCACCAATCCTTTCGAAGTACGATGCTGCCCCTGGAGGATTGAAGATTCAGTTGGAAACGATGGTCTGAATGTTGGAGTCGTTCAAAGAAGACAAGCGTTGCAGCTGTTGTCAACGAAGCTGACGCTTCATGGTCGCTTCGGATTATCATAAATGCTAGATGAATTGACGACAAACAAGAATGATCTTCGTTGGACCAGTTAAAGATGATTACTAGGCGAACAAAGATATGCATAGATCTTTTTCGAATGAAACATTCGTCTTCCGAATATTTTGATACGAAAGGAAAGAAAGACATCACTGATCGCTTTTGACGTATTTACAATATTATATTGTCTACTTTGTACATATTATAGTATTGTACAATACAAGAATTGGCTATCATCGTGCAACGTAAGTATGACAGACAATATGATAAGATGTGTCAGTGGACTCTTTTCTGGCAAAATAATAGAACGTGTATCGTAGTTTAGCACGGAGTTATGCAATTCTGAAGATCCTGAGATTCCTCAAGGCCCGTCTACTAAAAAGGGAATAAATTCAACATCGGGCTGTCCCCGAGATACCGAAGCAGAAATTTCCAGCCAGAAGAAACACCTCTGAATTATCTTTGTCGAAGGGAACAGGGATCCTCTTTCAGATGAATAAATCTCTGATTTGAGGCTTCCAGTCTGTCAAATCTAGTCTGGAGAGTCTTAAGGTAAAGAGACTTTCTTCATCGAAAGGACTCATTATTACCTGTCACTTCGAAAAGTCCGTCCGACCGTCACGAGAATTGAACGTGATGCCATTTTCTAGGATTGCAAACAACATCTCGGCGATTCCATTTGCGACAAAGATTTTCCAGCGAGGTGAAGGCTGCAATGAAGAGTAGAAGTTATTCAAAGGTGTATCTCTTTGGCATTTAGGAGATGTTTGGATCGGCATCTCGAGTAGAAATGGAAGAATCGACTTTTAAATCCCTTCTAAATGCAACATTGTAAAAGGAATTTTATTAACGCTAATCTAAACAGAAATCCTAGCAGAAAAACCAAATCAGGTACGTTAGAATCAATTGTTTTCCAGCAGAGAAGAAATTTGCTAATGATATAATCATTCCATAACATGAGTGAATGTGTTAAGCTTTTATTTCAACGTTCCGATTCGTGTGATTAACATCGAACATCTGATATATTCAAAATAAATAATTCCTAATGTACAGGAAATTTTTTTCTAAATGTAATTATACATGTTTGCAAAGCATGTAAATTAATTGATACGCATTTGGTATACAAACAACAATTACGACGCGAAAAGAAAATATTATTTTAATGTATAAATAACGATTAAGATTATAGCGTCAGGTTTGAAAACTTATGTAAATCATACTATTTTTGTAATCACTTCTGATAGTGGAAATTTCATCGGAACATTAGAAAATGTTTCGACCAAATAATTAATAATATCAGATGAGTCTCATAAACGTGTGCATAGTATAACTCAAGATGTAAAGCAAGCAATACTAGGTTTACGTATTATCAGAGGTGATAATGTGGCAAAATTGTAGGAAAATTGGATGACGAAATGGATGCACATTTAGATTTATCTACTATATAAAAACTGATCCTTTAAGTTCTACTGTATATCGATGAAAAAAGACTGTAATTATTATTGCTTAAAAATAGTATAACTAAACAATATCAATAATAACAATAATAATTAAATAAGAATTTGCAACAGTGAATTATAATCAAACGAGAGATACAATTGGATTTTGTATATTGTATAAATTTTATTGTTTTTTGTATCCGTATTTAACACATTTGAACAAAAAGAGTGCGGCGGATAAATACAAATTATTTATAATATTACACATAATAGTAGCAAGACGTATTGGAATTAATAATTAAATTGCACAAAAAAAGTTTCATTAAATGATAGTAACTATATTATGATAACATTATTCGTCATTGAGATAAGATTATATGTCTGTTTAGGTATCCACAAAAGTCATCGAAAGTCGTGCATCAGAGGAGGACGTGGAAAATGATTGAAGCTTTCCTCCGTTAAAGAAACTTTTATATACGATTCTATCATGATCCAGATTATATCCATGATCCATTTGTTTGCGCACGATTCAACCTACATCAGCGCAGTTTTTTTTTTGTTTTTTTTTTTTACGTGGAGGAAATTTTCAAAAAGACACCTGGTTTCTTTGATTTTTGTCGGATTTTTACCGACTAAAACCTCGACGGTGGCCTTGCACGATCCGGATACATCAGCGCAGTAGCAAGAAAAACAATTGTTCAGCAATCTTAGTCTGAGAAGCACAAACAAAGGGCTAAATCTTTTGGATTGAAGCAGTTGAGTAGAGTTTTAAAGACGCTAGACTGCTGGCTACCTGATAAGAGAAGAGGGAACAAGTGAAATAAGGTATGACACTGTAGATTAGATATGATTACACATGATGTAAGCTTATCACAGCTAACAGGATAAAAATTGGATAGATAATTGAACCGTTTATTTTGAAAGTGGCTCAAGTCCATTTATCTTTAAATCAAGATATTTAGAATTTAAAGTTTGACAAATTTAAAAATATCAGTAACTGACAATATGTGTAGTGTAATGTTTTTGTGTTTCTAAGGCTGTATAATTTACCAACCCAAATTAGTATGATATATAAATGGACACAAGCCATTTTCAAAATTAATGAAATAACTTTTTTAATTTTTATAAAGGCACAGGTCCCTTGAAATGAATAAAATTCCCTTAAAGTAAAAAAAAAAAAATATTACGATTTTGTGTTATAAAATTAAAAAGTATCCAACTTTTGTTTATTATTAAAGAAATGTTACATTCAAATAATATTAATTTATAATTTATAATTCATAAAAATTGTCGTAAGTATTTATAATTCATTCTTCCTCGTATTTGCGTATGCAGAATAGGGAAGGATTTAAAATAAAAGAAATTATAGTGGTATATAGTATAATAAGTCCATTATATCGTTGTATTTTAGTATTGCGATTGGTCTTACATTTTTGTACAGTGGTGTTAATTCAATATTATTAAAGTTTCTTGATTTCACCCGACGCGATAGTAAATCCAGAGTTTTGAATAGTGCAACTTCATTTATTGAACATTTTATATGGTTTAGTTCTGAAATGAAATCCTCTATACTTAATAGAATTATTATTATTTAAAAAAATCACTATCTGAACTAATCGAACACTACTACCTTAATAATAAAAAAATATAGCTCTTATCTCATGAAATTTTACCGTAATATCAGTTTTCTTAAAAAAGTAGGACTTGAGCCACTTTCAGAATAAAAATCTTTTTTCCTTTTATTTTAAGGGAATTTTATTTTTTTCAAGGGACCTATGCCTTTTTATCATTCTATTAACCAGCTAATTTTCGGTGTACAAAGTTTTAGTGATTTTAAATGTATCAGTTACAATTTGTTTAAAAATGAAAAGATATAACGTAGAAATATTACAACAGCTAGCTTGATTTTTTTGGAAAACGGACTCAGACCACTTTCAAAATAAACGGCTCAATTGAAACAAAACTATTTTTTTTTTCAGTAACGAAATACCACCTGGTCGATACGAACAGACGAAGATCGAGCAAAACAAAATTAAATGTCCAGCATCGCATGTGGAAATTCACTCCTTCATCGATGTTTTGTTGACCATAAGCGCGATGTGCGTTCCATACCAATGAGAGAAGTTGGTCAGATGAATAGATCATTCTTTCCTTTGTCTCATTTTTCTATGACCTTACAATTGGAAAACAGTGAACACCTGCAATTGGAAAAACCGCTTCGATATATTTGTAATCCCACAGAAATTTTGCACTCGGTTGAACACGAAAGTTGGAGTTTTCGTAAAAAAAAAAAAAAAAACAATAGAAATTTCCCGGGCTATCCGCGTCGTTACGTCGAGTTTATTCGCAATTAGAAATACCAACCAGTCACTCCAATACTCTCTTGAACTTCTCCAAAAGCTGTGCTGCACTCGATGGTGTCGTCAAGTAGGCGCTTTGATTCTGGAGTAGTTTCAAAAACCATGGATTTCAAGAACATCAACACTAATAATTGGTCACAGGATTTGGTACTGATTTATTACAAAAGCTCACGCACGATCGAAATTGTACTCGATGACTGCGATGTTGTTCAGTGACAGAGCTAGCTGGAGGAATTCGGGAATTATGACGAATTGAAGAAGACTTCAGAAAAAAATTAAAATTCAATTTTAATAGTAACATTGTTTCCAAACATTCGGTATTTATATATGATTTAGAGTCTATCTTGGCCATGGACTTTAACCCTTCAATGACGATTTCCATACTGTAGTTTCTTTATAGTCACTGATATCTGATATTGTCGTACGAAATGTCGAATTTCTCAGACAGCGACCCTCTTATATTTTACGTTACGTTTACTGATGAGTTATGGATGAAGTTATTGCTAATTCTCATATGTTCCAAATTTAATTTCGTTAGAACGTGAATCTTAAACAATATGTTCCTTCGCACGACGGATTGAAAATGAACTTTAGTCGCTTTAAAGTCAGGGTTCTATCGACGTCGATGTCAAAAGAATGTTGAAAGTAAAATGGATAGTTGCAAAAGGTACCAGATGCAAGGTAAACATGGCAGTATAAGGACCTTATGATGTAACAGTCGGTAGAAAAAACAACGAAATAGCGTATAATATTTTATATCAGGCCTGCCGAACTGGCGGCAATTGTGGATTGTATTCCTGTGTGAGAGCCACGGTAGAGGAAGAGTCTCCTATATATTTAACTCTGTTGTTTCTTTCTTCTCCCCGGATGCTGCACTAAATCCCGTCATCATCTGCTATTTTGTAACAGAAATTAAAAACAATTTCGTATCGACTTTTTTTTAAAGTAAAATATGATAAGGTAATATAGGAATACATAATAATAATAATCAGTTGTTGAGGCCCCGATACAGTCGTAAATTATGGGAAGCTGTATTCAGCTGTTTATGAAAATACATCATCGCTAACATGTGCATGAGAAGAGATTATAATTGATAAAGTGAAAACAATAAATCAAACATGTGCGATAATGGCTGGACTGTGAGTGGTGAAAGAATTGATTAGAGTCTGAAGGGAAACAAAATGGAATTCGACTTTCCCTTCTTTTCCTTTCAGGTCCTGACCGATTCTCTTACCAGATGCAAATTATCACACATATTTCGTTCAATCTTTTAACTTTGTCAAATTTATGGGAAAGTACTTTTCTACAATCTTTTCACATACACATACATTAGCGATACGATACATTTTCATAACCCGTAATTCAATTTTTCATAATTTACGGCTGGACCGCGGAGCCTCAACAATTTATTATTATTATATATTCTTATATTGCTTTGTCATATTTTATTTAACACGTTGAGTGCCGACGTTTTAAGACAATTCCGAGTGAATTGTCTCAAAATGCCGCGTGTACCAGAAATGATGTTTGGGGAATATACGATATACTTTAAAATTATATATCTTTTTTAGCTTCTTGAGAGCTTGAAATTTATTTATTACTAGAAAATACACTGTACAAAAGAAGCAACTCCTTTTAAGTTAAAAATAACTAAGAAATTAATGCATAGAGCAGAAATTTCATTTATTTGGCACGCGCGGTACTCAAGTACCAAAAAAAAGTCATGAAAGTATTTTTAATTTCTGTTATAAAAAACGTGAGTGATAGTGGGACTCGCGCAGCATTCGAAGGAGAAAGTAATAGAGTAAAGTATAAGTATAAAGAAAGCTCTCAAAAGAGGAGTACAAGTCATGATTGGTTCGCGAGCCGCCAATTCGACAATACATAATAGAGAATTATAGAAGATGAAGAACGACTATTGCGAAATGATTTTATACGAAAATTACGATTCATTTAATTGCACTTGTTTGTTTTTTGTTACGATGCTCCAGTATAATTATATTTCATGAGTCTTAACAGCCAGTTTACACGATTGATCAGTGGTTATTATAGCAATGCTAAAACTTAACATAGCAAAGCTTATCACTTTAAAGCGACTGAGGCTTACAATACTTCTGCACAACGTTATGTATTTTATGTATGTATAATATTTGTAAGATAATATAATTTTGAGGGTATAAGTGTGAGAAAGAAAAGACACACACACACACACACGTGGATCTGATCTTTGAATGTAGAAGAGCAGAGGATTGAGTAAACAGTGTGTAATAGAATCGATCTGGCTTACAATTAGTTTAATTAAGTTTAGTCTTAAGATAACTATGTGTATACTGTATGTTGCTGTATATCAATATATGTATCTTGATGTTACATTCGGCCTTAATTCATCAATGAACCTTCAAATCGCATAATGTGCAACAGTTTTCATCGTAATGGTTTATTCATGCAAGTTCTCTCTTATTAAAAAAAAAAAAAAAAAAAAAAAAACAAGATCACCTCACACGTTGACGACAAATTACGTGCAATAATAATCATGTAATCACTCCGTCATAGTACGTTATTTTACGATTCAGGTTACAGTCAGTCCTGCTGTATCGCCATATTTCGACTACATTGCTATTGTAGGAATGTAGGAATAAAATAAAGGGAATATTTTATTCCACGTTGTTAAATAAAGTTTATTGAAATAAGGATTGACAGAAATAAAAAGTCTTGATGCTGCGGTAACAAAAAGAAGATTAGTACTCTCTGTATTAGTATTCTCGCTACTCTCTATTAAAGCTCTGTCTCTACTTGCTGACTCACAGTCTCTTTGTCTTTACTCTCGACTCTCTCTGCTGGATTTCTTCACCACATGGATTCTCGAAATCTTCATCTTCTAACACAATCATGCACACATAACAATCGTATCCTTAATATTTTTGAGTGTTAGGCCTGGATGGCTAACACAAATATTCACAGGCTTAGTCTTCGCTTCAGATAGTGATAATTGTGTCGTTGTTGGGCATTGGAGAAAGTTCCGGGCCCTTTCCTAGAATTCCCCATCAGACATAACTATTATATTTTGTAAACATTTTAATTCAATACTTAATAATACAAAACTGAATTTTCAATACAAAACTTAACTTTTAATACAAAACTTAATAATAACTTTTTAATAAAAAATGAGCAACTAAAACCTTCTGCAGATTACTGAGGAGACTGTCCTATGATTGATGATGCCAAATAGCAAAGTCACTTCTGATCGACGCCTTTGGTATATTTCTTCCATTTCTTCTATAGATATTGTCCTTGCTCTGTTATTAGTTGAGTTAAGCGTTCTTCCTTGCTACTCCTTTCACTACTCGGACTGTCATTTTTATCTTTAAAAAAATTCTAGAAGAGATTACGGACCCAGGTTCTTGCAACTTATGTCCCTCTACTGGTTTATGTTCGTTTTTTAATGCTTTGACATATTGGACAATTCTTGAATTAACTGGGTAACGATAATGGAAGATATGGGATTCTTAAATAATCAATCTGAAACAGAAATTTTTAGGATGATCAAAAAGTTTCAGCCCCTGGGACTGTAATTAATCTGAATAGAAACCGAATTTTTGGTGGATAGCTCAAATTTGTTTTTACTCGAATATTTTTTTCTTTTTATTTCTTTTCCTACTAATCCGAGTCTCTTCTCGATACGTGCAAAAGGTCCGGGTTAGAACTCTTTGGATTCTCGACAAATGTAAAAATAACTGAAACTTCTGGATCTTCAATCGAATTCGTCTCGAAACTGTCCAAATTGCTCGAAATCTTCGTCTTGGGGTGTAGTCGAAAAATATTCCAAAGGGAATCCAAAAACCAATGATGTTGCCTGGTGATTTGTTCATTAACAACTACTCTGGTTCGGATTCGAATATTAACCAGTCAATTAAACTAAAAATTTCAATCGATTAATACATACATGTTAAATAAAAACATAGAAATGTACATATATTGCTGGATACGTAAATAATTGAGTACTTACAATCAGTAAATATCCAATTCCATTAAGAGAATTAATATTTCTTTTATACTTCAAAAGTTTGGGATGTTTTTTTTATTGCTAATTCTTTGCATTTTCAACTATCATATTTGTTCTTAATAAATAGCTGACGTTCCATCTATCTAATTCTTTCTAATGCGATTAAAAACATATATTTCAGTCAATGTAAAATTCAACAACGAATAGCCATACTTTGCAGTTTTCAGCTACCTAATCATTATATTAGTTATTCTTTTTATCACTGTATAGATTGACTGTATTAATTGTATCTGTTAAATATGAAGATTAAACTAAAAAAATACAAATTATCTATTTGGATAAAAAATTTTGCTCCCAATTCATTCAATTTCTCACGTTATGCAGACTCTAAACATCAATAATCTAAGTTCATATAAATAATTCATGTTTAAGGATTTTGATACATAGATGATGGATGCACTTTCCCATGGATTTATACTTTACTTTGTCAATATCTCTCTAAGACACTCGTTCTTCAATAATATCCTTTCTGTACATATTTTTTGCAAGTTTGTACCGTGTTTCTTTTCTTTTTTAAAATAAAATAAAATAACGTAAATGTTTTCTAGAAAATCATCCACAATAGGAAGACAAACTCCCCAGGTAAATTCAACTTTCAAAATTTTCATTTTACATATGTATGATTAAAAATTAATTGTTAAACAACAATACGCTGTACAAATCTGAATTGGAACTTTCTACGTATATGAGCATGCTAGAAAATTGTTAATAGAAATCGTAGGGACTTCCTGGCCAGTTCAAATTATGGATGTGGCCATAATTATGAATGTGGTCTTAAGATGTTAATCCTCTTCTCTCCTCACCAATTAAAATTGATAGTTGATTTTTTTCCCCAATGAGGTATCATAAATATTTAAAAGCAATTCCACCGTCTAAGCATCTCACTTCTGACATCAAAATTTTTATTTTCCAATTCCAAAGTCGTGTATACTGAGAAATAATGTACATTTTAGTTTCATGAGTTACTGAATCTAATTGAGTAAAATAATAAAATAATAAAATAAATAAAATAAAGTAAAGTAAAATAATAAAATAATAAAATCTCTGTCCTTTGGTTTTCACCAAAAAATCTTATATATTATCTTAGATGAAGGGAAAGTGTAGGCCATGACGAATCCTGCCAAATTTTATCCTCAGTAGTAAGAATATTCGCTTGACTCAATGCAAACTTTTTAGTTATTCAACAATATCGTAATAAATGGATAAACTCTAGTCATCACTAGATTGTGGATGTTTATATAACTTAATATTTTTGAGAATATAATTAAAATGTATACGTATAAATATAAAAAAAAAAAAAAACACTATATTTTGGATATTTTGTAGACTTTTTCATATCTATATTATATTGTTTCATATCTATATTATATTTCATTTCTATATTATATTATTCATATCTATCTTATTTTATCTATATTATTTCGTACTTTAGAATTCTATATAAACGCATAAAAGTTCGCAATATGATCGTTACTATTACTAATGCAAGAACATTTAAACAAAGTTAACATTTTTTTTCTTTTTTTTCAGAGAAGGACAGAAATTCATTTAATTATATGGACACTATAAATTATATTGATTATATTGATTATAAGGAAAATTATATGGTTGAAATATCTCTCACAGAAATTTTTTCATGAAAATTAACCAACGTAGTTAATTATAGTTAGTTAGTTATATTATTGCAACTTTGGTTATATAAAATTTCATTATTTCTCAATAGGATGCTTTATATTTTTTCTGGCAAAAGACGTGTCTCACTAGGAAAGAGTTAAATAAGATCCTGATAACTTTATCCAGTGTCTCATAATGCTGTGTTTGTGTTTATATTATTTGTGATATTTTTTAAAAATTGATCATAAAAAATAATAATTAATCACAAGAAATGAAGCTCTTTCGAGACACAGCAGATCATGTTTTATATCCTCTGAATTTCTCTAACATCTTCTTAAGTTTCGCCATCCTTTTTTGAAGCTTTGAAAAAATTATATTTGTATTTTAGATATTTGACATTGAAAATTTGTGGAGCTGCAGGATTTGTGTTTCGATGTGCTGAAATAATAAGAGAAATGTATCTGTTTCACGTGCAAAAAGCAGATCTAAATATAATTCAATTTTTAATATACATTTAATAACACAACGACGTTTTATTACGTACCTAAGTCCTTTCTCTCGTGCTGAAAATATGTTCACCGCTTCTTTCAATTGAGATCTTTTAATTTCGTGATTGGCATAATCGTCATAAAGCAAGTGTCTTCGTCATACCTTTCGAGATACCAATTTCTAAAATAAATCCCGCGTCGACACTCATCGTCTTGAAAAATTGTGGGAAATTGTGCTTGTATGCACTGTTATACAGCGACTTCCATCACAATTAAAAATCAGTGGTTCATGGACATCTTGCAAAGGATCAATGACAGTTCCTAGATATAGATATTCAGCAATTCATAAATAAAAGTTGTCCGAAAACTACTAAGGTGGATATTACCAAACTACTTACCATCAAGATATTACGAGAAATTACCTGCAAGACAGAACAGTGATACTATACACTTCGGAGAAGGCCATCCGAAGAAACACATATGTCATTCCACAGGGATCGTTTCTCAGGTCATTCCTGCGCAACCTGTTATAAAACGAAGCCCAGAAGATAATCAAAGACATACATACCACCATTGGAGTAGAATATATTACTTGGTGATAATAATTGCAGCAGAAATTCATAGATAAAACGAATAATATCGAAGGAAGAGCCATGAATTCTGTCGCTAGTTGGTTCAGGTAGAGCTCCCTTCAAATGACTATGCAAAAGACGAAATTTGTGTTACTGTGTAAGAACTGATAAGGAGAAAAACCAACGATCCATCTGATCGAGATAACGAGAAATTCGGAATGCAAGATAGAGTCGGAAGAGCACACAGTATCTGAATTCGATCGTCCAAAAGAATATACGTGTGGGTGTTTTCTGAGGGATCGATTCTCACATCATTCATGTGCAACATATTGTGGGATGAGATCTTGAGCATCATCGAAGACATATCTAATTGTAACCAGAATCTTGGAGATGCGTAGTACTTCTGGGAGAACCATGAACTGTTGTTGCCTCGATTGACAATTATCTTGTCGAAAATTATCTTGTGTACAACTACTGTACAAGAAGAGACAAGGGGGGGGGGAGGTGGAACTTGAGGTCTATCTAATTAAGATGACGAGAAATTCTGAATGCAAGATAGGGCGGAGAATAGTATACTCTCTGAACGAGACTTTTCAAAGAAATACATACGGTCTGTACTTATTTCTGCGCAACTTGTTCTAGGACGAGATTCATACCTAATGCTACTAGAGTGGCGATTTCGCTGTTTCAATTGCAGCCAAAATCTTGAACGAGATGCGTAGTATTGCTGAAAGAGCCATGAATTGCAGTCATAAGCTGACCATTGAATGTGACCGGGTACAGTTTCGCCATGCATAAAACGAAATTTATCTCAACAACGAGATAGATTCTGTCTTATAGATAAAAGTCGAATCGAGTAGTTAAGTTTACATTGAGCATAAATGTGAGAAAAGTAATCATCATATTTATTAAATCGCTGCCACGTTATAATTTAAATTAATCTCAGTATAGCGACCATCTTTAGCTATACATTCAGAGCACCGGTGATAGCGACGACAAAGAAGTATAACAGCCAAAAGAAGATAATGGCTACGGCTCATAGAAGAACCTAATCTATACCTAACGTAATCAGAGGACACAGAGGAAGCGTGTTTTATTCAAATAAAAGGCACAGATTTGGCCCGAATTACGAGTTCAACTTATAATGAGAATAATTTGCTCAAAGATACTGGTATATGTAATGAGAATAAATTACTCAAAATACGATACTGGTGTATTATCTCATTCATAACGTCTTGTCCTTCGTTTCCGATGCATTATTCGCACCATCTTGATACAAAAACTAAGTTACTAACTGTAAGTTAAGTGTAAGTAAAAACTTACAACAATTATTATATTTTTTAAGAAAATGATGTGTGCAAAAATTTCACAACGATCAAACAACAGGAACAATATGTAATCATATTTATATTTTACCTTCGGAAGACGTAAAAAAATGATATAGTTCAATTACTCCCCAATTCGGTAATAAATAATTCAATTTGGTTTCTAAAATCGTTAAAGGTACTCAATGAAATCGGAAATTATCTGCCAATTTGCGTGAAGTTTTCAATTTCAAGTCCTTGAATTTTTTTTCAATATGTGTACCTTTCGACTTTTGTAAAACTCTGTTTTATTTTTCTTGCTTTCTTTTAAAAAAAGAAAGGCCACTTTGGAATTCTTCTCAACGCAGTTCGATATATAACACTAAATCTAGATGCTCGTAGACTTCTCGGATGAAACTTAGATCACAATTCTCATAACAATTTTTAAAATCTTGTTGAATTTTATGATTTCTTCTGACGGATAACGACGATATGCAAAACAACTTTCTACTTTTTCAACTTTTTCTTCTACTTCGCTTCTTTTACTTTTTCGCGAAATAAAAAAAAAAGGTGACGATAATAGATGAAAAGAGTAAAATAAATAAGAGGATTTAAACATGAATCAAATTCTTGATGCAGTCAGGTAAAACCGTTATAAGAGAATCGTTTTCCAACGATGAGTAAATAAATCTCGTTTAATATCTTTTTAACCCGATCTGCATTCACAACTTGATCGTGCGGATTTTTATTTAGAGATTTTTACACGTCTTTCGCACCCGTCACTCGTTCCCTATGAATCTCAGTCAGTTTCGAAGAAGATCAGTTTTTCTGAGTAATAGCAATTGCCATGTCATAAAGTAAGTACTAGAAACTATAGTGCAGAGGTTGATCCATGTCTGCCAACTCTAAAGTGGCTTTGTCTAAATTATATATTTTGTCTACTTAATAATCATTTACAAATACATGCGTGCATTCGTATTCAATTGTGTTTGTTCATGTATATTCTTTTTTTTTTTTTTGCTGCGTTTCTTTCAATCGTTTTCGAGTCATTTATGTTTCTATAAAACCAAAAGTAATCTCAAATTTAAATGAAATACAGAGAAATCGGTATAAACGTATGTGATTCTACGATTAAGTATTAAACATCTTTCTACAATATTATAAATCCTTTTTGTTCGCTAAATCGAGTATAAAATTGAAATAAAGGCATGCAACAGGATTAATGTGGTACTAATTTATAATTCTTTTTATATATAATTCTTATAATTTCTAATATGATATTCATCTGTATCTCATGTAAAATAATAGTTCTGGTTTCGCTAAATTATTTTCTCGCAAATAAAATATAGCAGACTCAGAAATATATACCAATGTTTTATATAATCTTATCATATTTTGAAAACTACAATTTCAAATGTTCATGGCGGAATTCATAACGGTATCAGAAGAAAATAGTAACATGTGAAATAGGTTCTTCTATTGCTTGGACATTTCTCTTATATTTTCTTCTTTATATTGCTTTGAATCTTTATTCCTTCGTTTAGGGAACAAAAAATGTATTGATGTTTTAATAAATTATATTAAGAAATAGGTTCATCTATTATTCTATCTATTATTATTTTCTTGTATTTTGTTTTCTTTTGTTTGTTTTTTTACTTATTAAAACTAAAGATATGTCTTAATAATGCCTCAATGTATTTTAATGTTTTAATAATAACAGTACTATGAATCCAGGAAATGCTGAATGCATATAATGAGATAAATTCATGGATATAATGAGATAAATCCTGGTATAATTGGAAAAACTTCTGCATTCATAAGATGATATTTTGAGTAAAAAGAATAGAAAAGCTGTGTGTATGATCTTCATTGATGCCAAGCAAAGGAGTTTTAAAAAATTGTCTAACAGTATTACCATTATTAGGAGTATTGAAACCAGGTCTCAGTATATCTACTGATAACTCCATTTCATTTCTTAAATTCCAACGAATATCTTCTTTTTTTTACGATATTATTTATAACTTGCCATTTTTTAATAATTTTGGCGATAAGATATTTGTCCATCTTATTCACATGCCGATGAGGGTATTCATTAGTGCCAGACTTTTTGAAGAAGTATTTCCGATGAATTATGTGTTGATTTGAGGAAAAACAAGACGAACTTTTTGTAATTATTTTGTTTTTGCTTTTCTTTTCTGATGAATTAAGTGCAAAAATTAATGCAAATTTGATGTTATAAGGCTTGCACATACAAATTTACTTATGTTTTTAAACAGATAGAACAACGTTTAGACGATAAGTCTATGAGAAGAATTTACCTGTAATACACGATTACCAATAATACTTCAGAATCTCTGAAGTGTTAAAAATTGCTGTGCGATCAGGCCAACTATCAAAAGCAAGTTTAATTGGAGAAGCCTGAAAACAAAGAAATGAAAAACGACAGATATCAAAATATCACAAATACCGAAAAAATAGTTTTTGTTGCTCAACTGAAATTGCACTTTTCGGAGAAAAGGAGTGCTTCGACAATACTTAAAGAAATTACTCATTCTTCTAAGCAAGCTAAAAAATATAAAGCTGTTCACTCACTACTAAAGCAGGAAAATAGTGAACAAATATCACCATTGTTGAAGCTGGACTTTTAAACGATTGATATTTAATTATCAAGAATTCCAATGAAAACGAATTCCGATCCAGAAAAACAATTCGCATGGAGTTAACGTTGACTTTTATCGAATTAAATTTTCAAGATATATCAATCATATTGTCATACGTTTGTTTACGTGTTTTGGCAAGTTCAAATGAAGATAATTACAAATCATCAAATCCAATATCGAAATTGGGGACTCATGAGTTTTGACGGATTTTAACAAAATTATTTTAAGCAAACATTTAAGTGCAAATTATATCTTTTCTTAGTATAGAACGCAACCAAACGAAAAAGATCATTATTCGATCAAGTTCGTAAGTTCATGCCGTTTCACAACAATGCTTTCTTGCAAACAAAGAGACAAAAGAGGTGATCTTTTTTTTATTGGAAATTTTTTTTTCATGCGGATTTTTCATCACACATGGCACACATTCCGATCGATCCGAACGTAGCTGTTACGGACAAATCGTTCCAGCAATTATGGAATTTATATAAAAATCCAGAAAAATAAATATTTTCTTTTGTTCTATAGATTTCTTGTTTTCTAAATTATTCGAAACGTTTGCTAATACAAACAAATCCAAGACAAATCAGATCTTGAATGGAAATAATCAGTAACTCAGTATAGTGTGAGACACGTATTTCATTGATAGAAGAACATTATCAATGGACAAAAATATTTATACTTTTTACAAACAATCCTACTTTCTAGACAGTTTGGAATTAGAAAGAAGAAGAGACGTGTTATCAACATGATGATGCATATTATTCAACAATAAAGAAACAGTAAAATGAAAATTTAAATCAATGACACGGTCATCGAAATCGCCAAATTGTTACGATTCTTTTTTTATGGGGGGTACGTAACAAATAATTAATCGTACTTCGGTTGAAAGTACAATGAAATTACACAGCTAACGCATATGCAAAATTAATTTAAATACGCTAATAATCAGGATGAAAAAGCAATTCCAACACAGATTACAAAAACGTAGGATATGTTAATATCCAATAAAGGATATATTAAAAGATAATCATTATTGACACTATTAATACTACTGATATTTTGATAGTGTTTTTTCTTTTCTTCGTACTTCATGTACAATTAGATATAATGCCACAAATGTGCTCAAATATTAAAAGGATCATATTTTATATTTTATACGCATCAGGAACGAACTGTGTAAGTCAGATGTCTTGTGTGTAATCAAATGTGGTACTATAATTGTACTGTTTGATACACGTATAAAAGATAATCACCGTAAGTTACATTATTTTGAAATACGTATGCAAATAAAACATTCTTTTTAAACCACCATAATGTATAATATATACAAAGTCTCATAGTGTATAGAGACTACTATACATCATACTAAACACTTTTTCGATTTCGAAATAATCACACTTAAAGCGAACATACTGAGAAGAATTATACTTACAAATCAAAGGTAATAGTGTTGATGATTTAATTTTTATTATTATAAAGATAAGAAAAATAGAGATAGTATGATAGTGCAATGCAGTAATGGCGAACTTAAGGCACACGTGCCAGGAATGTACGTACGAAAATTTTTGTGGCATGTGAACAACTTCACAGCGACAAAAGATAACATTATTTTATGCGCTCAGTTCAATTTTTTGCACTGTGTAAAATCAAGCATTTCGTTTTTGTACGAAGAAATTAATCAACAAATTCATTTTCTCCCGCACGTTATGCAGTCTACAGTGTGAATAACTTGAGCAAGCTGCGTAATATAGTCTCTTTTTGTTTTGAGCTTTTTTTTTTATCATACTTTCTTTGCGTTCAAATCAGTGATCTCCATCAATCAAAGCCACATGAATTAAAAAAAAACTTGTTGTGTGTACTTGTTGCACTTATCATGTAAGTACAGGTAAAACGCAAACTAAGCTATATCTGAACAGGTAAAAAAAGTCACTAGCAACAGTCACCCATTTTTGTCTCTTTTAAAACCAAATGTTGACAAATAAAGAAAATGTTGTGCTTCAAAAAAATTATTATTTTTTTTTAACAACTCCTTTTATTAGAATTTTTTTTAATAAAACGATTGGAAACAATAAAAACTTATGTTTTCTTATATGTTACACATACTCATTCTTTCACCGCCATGTTAAATGAAAACAGCTGATCATCAGTGTCCTACTCGGCGATATAAATTGTGTTGTTTAATACATTTTGTGTTGCATCCGGCCACTAATAGATGTATTTTTATTGTTTATGTGTGCCTCGCCTTTATTCTACAACCAAGCCTAATAAACGTATAAACGTAATGTAAGGGACGCATCGTTAGGCTCATAAAGTTTGTAAATTACAAATAATACTTTATGGAACTGAAACCTTTACCCAACAGCACATTTTGGCCAAAAATCAACCAACCTTCTCAATAACGTAATTATAGACCTATTACTCTATTAGTAATTATAGACCTATTACACTTCTCTCCTCGCCTACATCGCTTTTCGAGACAAGATGTAGCGGAAACAATTAGTGGGATTCGATTTACGAGCGTATTGTGACTTCTACAAACGCGCTTAGAACGTCTGCTATTTTCCAAACGCTTTGATTCGCAACGATTAACCTCACCGCGTACTCGCAAAGTGTGCGATAGTTGAATTTTTACGAGTTTTGGCTTTTCGTTCCATTCGATTTTTCTTGTGAATAAATTTTTTTTATAAGCCTTACTCAAACAGTAGAGAGTTTGAACGAAAATTGGTGAACTGAAGAATATGGTACGATTTACAGAGATAATAAAGTAGTGTATGCCTTGTGTTTCTGAGACTGTTGTATGTAAAACGGCATTATGAAATAAACCATAAATCGTTCATTGAGAATAATAAAAACGAACAAAAAGAATTAATTGTCCAAAGAATCAAACATAAAAATATTCAATCAACGTCTCTAATGAAATTTATCAGTGGTCATTCATGTCTATTTTTTGTTGATGAGTTACATTTTTTGCCATTTCCAAAACTCTATTTTTCACTATATTTCCAGCCAAAGGCATATCTTTCATTCTTTGAATAATTTTTTATGCTAGTTTAACCTAGCTAACTGCTGCTAGTTTTATAACCTCAAAATTGTAATTGCTAAACACTTTTGCTGAAAACCTTTTAGTGATGGGGAATATGGTTAAAAAGCGTCTCAGTTCTCTTCGAAGATTTCGAAAATAATTTCTAGACACTGGAAATTTCCTCGCATTTTTGAAAAATTTTTCATCTGCAGTGTTACAGCCATCTGAGAAAATTTCAGTACTATTATTCGCCAGGACATCTAATAACTGAGTATTTGCTTATGCAAGTACAGTGGGATTCGATTTACGAGCGTATTGTGACTTCTACAAACGCGCTTAGAACGTCTGCTATTTTCCAAACGCTTTGATTCGCAACGATTAACCTCACCGCGTACTCGCAAAGTGTGCGATAGTTGAATTTTTACGAGTGATGGTTTTATTCAAAACCATCGTCACATTGTACTGTGAGGCGTAAGTATTAACTAAGGCCGCTGTGAATCCATAAGTATACACAGATTGAAATTAATTAATAATATTAAACTTTCAGCACTGTCTAATGAGTGCTTCTGTTTGCAAAGTACAGAATATTTTACAAGATGCGAATATTTAGATAGAGAAGTTATATTAAAGTTTATTTCCACGCTACAGTTTCACTTACTGAATCATTCAAGCTTCACGTTACGAACGTTGTTGAACTTTCATGGCGTACAAATTACACCTGATATTAATATCTTCACAAATAATCATCGTGGTTGAAATTTCGACTGTTACGATAAATGCTCGATAAATCTCTCCAGCATTTGTTCATATAGTCGTAAGAAAAACTTTGCGAAGATCAGCTGAGAGCAAAATCGGAACTCTTGTTCACCAATGCTCATTGAGCGTTGAAAAACGATTAATCGATTCTTCAGTCATTCACGTCTTGAAGAAATTGAAAGACATCTTCTAGAAAGAAGTATCTTACCGATGATCAACTGAAGATGATATCAAAAATGAGATAAAAGGGAATGATACCTTTTATAATTTCGCGAAAAGTGATTGGGGGGGGGGGCGAGGTCGAGAAATTTTTTTCCCCCGACTGTCATGAAATACTACGTGAACAAATTGATTCACCTCTGACTATATGTTTATCTCTCCGACGTTCATGAAATACTACGCTATTAACATCGATGTCCACTAACTATGTATTTACTTATTCACATATAACAGTGATCTCTCTGACAGTCGACAGAGAAAACTTGAAAACGACAAAATCAATTGTGAACGAGAAAAACTTGATAAGAGCGGATGGAAAGAGAAAAATGTCACTTTCTGACATCCACGTCAAATGTATTTATTTTAGCTACAAGATGCACAAATACATTCATCAAATGTATTTATTTTATAGCGATTCATTTCACTTGAACGTTAATCGCAAATCGATTAATATTTTCTGCGCATATATTAATGAAAATAAAAAATGATTCTTACTAACTGAGTATTTGCTTGTATACGTACAGTATTCTTGATACTATGCACATTAAACTACATTGCACTACGAGTAGATACTGGCTAGAGTAGATGCAAATACCATGAATGGTCAAAGTATGTATGTACCGATTATCGGCGCTGCTTAATAGATGCATATGATATTTGCTTCTTGAAGTACGAAATTCTTGATAAATAAAGGAAGCAAACATTGAAGTTAAATTATGACAAGATTAACCGTTTACGGGTACTCTCTTGTTTCCCAATCGAAAATTGCCAAGCGATAGCGCTGTTCTCTGCTTACATGCAACAAATTTTTCCTAAAGTTTAGTCTTGTTCTGACATTCTCCTGAGCATCAGTTCCTAGTGAAGTCAGTGCGTTCAAATCATATAAAAATATTATTAAAACATTTTATTGCGTATATAAAAGGTAAAACGGCGTAGCATAACAGCGGATTCGAATTGCGACAGCACCGACAGTGATGTTGCCATTTTTTAAAGAAGAAGAATCAATGTCATCGACGATTCTGATTCTGACATTAATATTCAAAATACTAGTCACATCTCGAAATATATATTAGAATTATGGAAAATGAATATAATCACCAAGGAAATTCATTCGAATTCGTAGAAAAATCGGGACCATCGGCAACATCTTTGACCTGTTGGTTCCAAGCCGATTGAATATTTTAACTGATTCTCTTTTTTACTGATTCTCTGATTGGGCAATGATGGTTGAGGAAACAGACAGATATGCCGAAGAATGTTGTTATCAACATCCATGGCAAATGATAAGTCGAGATTGATAGATTGGTATCCAGTTACTGTCGTGGAATAGAAGGCATTTCTAGCCGTTTTATTGGAAATGGGAATAACAAGAAAAACCAACAATAAATTCATACTGGGCTGCAAGTAAGTTCAAGAGCTGTACCTTGGTTTAAAAAAAAAATGTTCTCAATGAACAGATTTCAAAATCTTTTAAGATGATTTCTTGTAGTTGATAATAAAAAGTGTTTTCCACGTGAAAAATATGACGCATGTGCCAAATTTAATCCAATTCTGGAGCACGACAATCTGGTGTTTCAAATACATTACACTCCACACAAAATGTTGTCCATCGATGAATCTTTGTCATTCAAGCATCACGCAATATTTATTGAACAAGAAACATCACAAATGGGGCATAGAGTTCTGGATGTTTTGTGATGCAGTATCAAAATATATTGTATATCATTTTACTGTTATCGAGGTGCAAAATCAAAGATTTCGAAAAAAATGGGCTCACAATGTTGTCGAAAAATTGCTGCAAGATGCTGATTGTCTAAATAAAGGACATCATATATATGTTGATAATTTTTTTTACAAGTACTGCTTTAGCTAAATTTTTATATACAAAAAATACCTATATAAGAACAAATAGGAAAGACATTCCAAGTGAAGCTAAGCAAATAAAAGTTGCAGAAACGAAATATTTTCGAAACGAGAAAGTGCTTCTATGCGCACATCGCGAGAAAAAAAAATTCGAGGAACCGCTGTTTTGTTGATTTCTACAGGGATGCATCAACTGCGAATGTAACAGTAATTAAAAAACGCTATGGAAGGGAAAGAAAGAAAACAAAACCAAGCATTATTCATTCATACAATAATCTTATTGGTGGTGTGGACTAGTCGGATAAAATATTATATACATACCTGGATGAACGTACTGGAAGGAAGTGACGTTCAATATATTTTCAAGAATGGTATTAAATTCGTATTTGTTATATAAAGAAACTGTAGGAGGGCGAACAAAATCACGACTCCAATACGCGTCTGATATCATTTCTAAAATAGAGTATGAATGAACACGAACAAGGGAAGATGAATTCATCATGAAGGGAAAAAAATTGTACGGATTAGAAAAACTATCAGGATGCAATTTGAAGCATTGCGTAGTCCGTAGTACAAGAAACAGTGCTATTAGAAAGTTTAACTTAATTTGCGTAGCGTGTAAAAAAAGCTTTGCATCCATTGTGTTTTGACAAGCATTTCTGTAAATTTTCATAATATTTGCATCCAAATGTTAGATTGAAATTAAAATTCGTTTTTTAGCAGCTGTCTCATTAAATAGACAAATATTTTATTATTGTTTTTTAATAGTCTATTCTACATAATTTAGTTCATTATATTATTATAGCAATGGTTTTTATGTACGTGACAGGAAACAATATTATATGATATAATATAATATAATATTATATATATATAATATTTCCGAATCAAATGATACTTATTAACGGTGTGTTTACAATTTTAAATATCTGTAGAAATAATATTTAAAAATCCTTGTCGACTGTGTATTTTTGTTAATAATTTAATCAATAATCAAATTTTGGGAGGATCAAAATCATGTATGTGATTTGAGAATGATGACGTATGAGTGAATAAAGAGAGAATGAAAGATGAGCCTCGATAGACAGATAAATAAGTTTTAGACTTTTTCTAATTCCAAAATTAGCACTGAATAATTAATATAATGCAAATTTGTGTAAATCAATTCTCATGTCATTATGGAGTCGATGCTTGTCGAGTGTGATAACTGGATCTGCATACAGTTTAAATGAGTTCAGAACTACTGAACCTACGCATATATACTTATGTAAATTCGTGATCGTATCGTGGAATTTTTATTTTCGATTGCACAGTTGCTGATTCATTTATTGTTGAGCCACGGTCTCACATTCATTTTTCTTACATTGTAAACTATAAAGAAATGCCGGAGCAAAGCGGAGAAATGAGAAAATGACAAAAAACGAGACATATCGTGATTTGTTTCGAAATTTGTTGAATCAGATAAATATGAAAATATCTTAGAATAAATGCAACTGAAGAAACAGACGCATAATAATTTAATAAGCAATCATCGTTCGTTGAAAAAAATCTAAATAACGTGTTTTTATTTGCAACAAATTAAAACACAGTTGCATATTCACATATTAAGATCAAGGTCAATTAATATTGACTGAACTGCGGATTGTCGTATATTGTTAAAAAATTCTAAAGTATAAATGACACATGATATAAAATAATATAAAAAATATTCAAAGCAAAGCTGTAAATATTTGGTACGAAGAGCAATCTTCTATTTGCTTAATTATATTCTGAGAAATACGAATTTGCATAAAAATCTTCAGTCTCTTTAAGACTGAGGTAGCGAATTTAAAAAAGTCTATTAAAAATGTAATGAGACTATACTTTTTTACATATAACTTATTATGTAATCCGTTAATATTAAAAGTAACTCTTAAAAATAATTTTGTTGGAAAATCGCACAACATATTGTTCTTATTCTGGATAACAGTGTTGAAACTCTTTAGTTGGAAACGCTTTTAGCTAGAATATTTTAACGGCATTGTAAATATATTCGCATATGTTAATCATTGAAATCGAATTTCATTTTCGAGAATAAAAAAAGAAAGTCACACGAACTCTGAGATTTGGCGAGTATGGAGACCACAGAATCGTGGAAACACTCTATTCGAATAAAAAAAGATTTGGTTATGAAATGGCAGTGTGATGTGAAATGTTGTCGCAACATAAATTCGCAATGTCTGCTCGATTCTTTAATTTCAAAATATTATCGTATCTTTTTAATATTCAAGAGAATGTACTATGTATAAAAGACAATAGACATTTGGCAAACTGTTATCACACTTGAAATGAAAGATTTTGTAATCTTAATGTTAGAGAATTCAGCTAAGTACTTTCTAAGATTCTTGACACACAGAAATAGTAATCCTTTAGCGTATAATAATTGCGATTAATTGGCACAAATTATGTCCATGTTCGATGCTAAATCTTCTGAGTTACATAGAATTATTAGTGAAATTGCCAATGGAATCGGCATTCTTTGCTTATTAAAACTGATTTATTTCAATGTGTTTTTTTTCATATTCAGACATGTACTCTTATTTCACGTGCTCAGCTTTTAAATTGAGATTTGTCGACACAGATATGATTGCAGGAATATACGATAGAGCAAATAAATAATCATACTTGATAGACTTTTTCTTCGACTCGCAGCTGCAGTATAAAAGAATTGCACCTGATACATAGTGAAGTAAGCTCTTGATAATAAGTCAATAATAATGTACAACTCTTTGCACCCCACTTATCTTGTACTATTTTACAATGGTACAACAATCTTGATTTCATCGTACGAATAAATATTACTGAAATTATCTTGTATTGCTGCATGACAATCTTGAATTTATTGTTAGAAAAAAATGTTCATTCTATGCATCTTCTATATAATTCTTCTATATAATTGTACGTTTTAATGCTGAATAATCTTGAATAATCTTGAAACGCAAAGAAGTGTTATCTGCGTCTACTTAGAGAGCTTTTGCCCGATAATAAATGAAATTCAATTCAATAAAAAATACTATTGATTTCACATCTGTTCATTTTTGTCTGCTGTATGCTTGCTGTGTGCTTGGCTGCCACTCCAAATTTTGCTTCATTTGACAAGGTTTATCATTTGGACATATCTTGAAGAAAATTTCCATTATTTTCAATTCGTCGAGGAAGACAAGCACAAGCTTCTTCTGTTCCCATTCTGTGAATGTTTGTGAACTTTTCAGAACCGACTGGGCTGTCTGACTGGTCGCACTGCTTTCTTGAACTGTTACATTTCATATTGCTTATAAACCATAAAAACTTCTGAAATATTCGCATATGGTTGCTGTACGCTGACAATCTGAAACTACTTGAATGAGTAGAATGCATCACACCATGCATGTGTGTCATGCAAGCAAATTTTTCTTAAATATTTTTTAAATATAGCTGCAATCGTCATCCATTTCATTTGTTTCTCTTGTATCGAATATTCTTCTTTTTTCTATCTACGCCACACGTGATCTAGTGACGTAATTATGGATTTATCACTATCTTCTTTCGAGTAATTAGCGTTGCTAAGAAAGTCTTCAGCTTTCTTGTTGAGAACTTACAGAACATCTTTAAAAATAAAAGAAGCTGTTTTTACTATGTTCTTAAAATACGGGATTCTCATATGCTCTGAAGATATAATATAATTGAGATATCATGCCTTGATATAGCACTCGCTTATGCAAAAACGAACATTTTTACATAGTTTTTGCATCACTTCTTTTTTCGTTCTCAATATAACTTTTTGTCTGTTTGCAAATTGATAAACTGTATTGCTTTTGTTTGGTAGCTCTGGATGCATGAGATTGTAGAAAAAGTTCTTCTGCCAACTCAAAATGATAATTGAGCAGCAATATATAATCAAACTATTTAATTTCGTACGTAAATTGTATGCGTCAATGCGATTGTAGGTTAGTGGAATAATTATTAACATTCATAACGTTATTTAGATCAAC